>JAOEHX010024469.1:0-14660 GCA_025448015.1 Bolborhynchus lineola | reverse complement strand
GCCTCACCACCCTTACAGTAAAGAACTTCTTCCTCATATCCAATCTAAACTTCCCCTGTTTAAGTTTGAACCCGTTATCACTTGTCCTCTCACTACAGTCCCTAATGAAGAGTCCCTCCCCAGCATCCCTATAGGCCCCTTTCAGATATCAGCAACCTGTTGCTCCTTGGGAATCGTGGTGTTTCAGCATCACTTGATACAGTCGAAGATGTTTAATGTTTTATTCGATACAAATGTAGCTCACATTCACTTCCCTGTGCAGTCTGTGTGTCTTTACGTTGCTTGGCACTACAGATGCAGTTCTGCTTTGCTTTCTGCTGCTGCTTTTAAATTGTTTTGCTTGTCTGCTTGAACTGTTGAATGCTCCATGAAGAGTTACAGCAGCGCTGCTGGATGTGTTGAAGCTTGAAATTGGAGCAGTTAAAACTCCTTGTAACTCTTTGCTTTGCTTTTCTAAAGCAAAACCAAAATGAAACCAGGCTGTAACATGATTTTGAGTCCAAGGGCAGGAAGCTGCAGGCCTGGCTCAGTTCAGTGCAGCTTTCTCATACAAACCATTCTCCAAGCATTGCATTTTGAAACTGTTTGAAACTTCTGCACAAACCGTGCATCTGCCTTCGGTTTCTCATGTAATTTGTACTTATTTGAGGTATAGGGGTGATACAGAGCTTCCTGTTGGGTATTTATGGGTTGAGATTTCAAGCCTTTGAAGGGGGCTGTAAGGATGCTGGGGGGGGACTCTTCATCAGGGACTGGAGTGATAGGACAAGGGGTGATGGGTTCAAACTGAAACAGGGGAATATAGGTTGGATATAAGGAAGAAGTTCTTCACTGTGAGGATGATGAAGCACTGGCACAGGGTGCCCATGGAGGTTGTGAGTGCTCCATCCCTGGCAGTGTGCAAGGCCAGGTTGGACAGAGGCTTGTGTGTCATGGGCTAGCATGTGGTGTCCCTGACCATAGCAGAGGGTTGGAACTGGATGATCTGAAGGTCCTTTCCAACCCAAACCAATCTGTGATTCTATGATTCTAAAACTGGAGTCTGCACACTCTGTAACACTCTGAAAATCTTTTTCTGTGCTGCTCTTTTGACAGTGATTTAATGAAAGCTGGATCTCAGTAACAAGTGAAATTCCTAGGGGACAAGTAAGCCCAAGCTAATTTCTTGTGTTATATATATAGCCTCATATATAAAGCAAAAGAAAGGAGTGCCTGGGATGGCTGATTTAAGAAGAACTATGGGAAGAGAAGAGTGGGAAAATCTCTAGCAGTGATCCCCTGTGCATTTGGATTAAACACCATTTAATACCCTGGATTTGTGTCAACCTGACAGACTGATCCAAGACTTTATTTACGGCTGTTAGAGGGCTGGATTGCCTCATGTGAGTGCTGCTGTGGGTAAGATGCGTGAGAAGCAGTGGCAAATCCCTGATGATGCTGTTGGGATGTGGAGCTTGTCCTCAAGCATTGGGAGATGAATCCTCAGGACTAACCTGAGCAGTGCATCTAGAGGGCTTCTTTCTTTGTTCAGTGTTCACGGGTTTTGCTGTGCTCCGTCACTGCTTGGTGTTTTAACAGCTTCATAGAACCATAGAATCATACAATGGCAGGTTGGAAGGGGCTTTAAAGATCATCTGGTCCAACCTTTCTAGGCAAAGCATGACCTGGACTAGATGTCCCAGTACCATGTCCAGATGAGTCTTGACAGTATCCAACACTGGGGAATCCACCACTCCCCTGGGGAGATTATTCCAATGGTTGATTGTTCTCATTGGGAAAAATTTCCTCCAGGGTCCAACTGGAGTCGCCCCAGGAGTAGCTTGTGCCCATCACGCCTCATCTTTTCCATGCAAAAAGGGAGTCTCGGTTGTCTTTGTAGCCACTCTTTAAATACTGGAACGTGGGGTTAAGTAAGCTTTCCCGACCTCTTCTCCAGCCTGAACAAGCCCAGCTCTCTCAGCCTTTCCTCACACAGCTTCCCAGTCCTCGGATCATCCTTGTGGCCATTCTCTGGACCCTCCTCCAGCCTGTCCACACCTGAGGACCAGAACTGAACACAGTACTCCAAATGTGGCCTGACAAGTGTTAAGTCGAGTAAATGACATCTTCATCTCTGGTGATGCCCTTGTTGATGTTCCCCAACATCATACTGGCTCTTTGTTGCACCAGCACCTGCATATTGAGTCTGTTGTCCACCAGGACACCAAGGTCCCTTTCCATAGAGATTTTCCCCAGCCAAGTAGATCCCAGCCTGTGCTGCACTCTTGGATTGTGATTGCCCAAGTGCAATATACACTTAACTATACACTTAACTGAGGAAATTTGATGGAGGGATGCAGAATATGTCATAGTTACAGCCTATTCAAGTCATGCAGTGACTGAATATATGAATCACAGCTACTGTTTGAGTTCCTGTAATGCTTCAGCTCTGAAGAGCAGCTTGCTAATAGCAGCAGCTGCTTGAATGCATTGTCATGTGTTGGGGCTACAAACCCTGTGCTGCTTTTGGACTTGAGCAGAGTTTCAAATAGGGCAGCTTCTGGGAAACCTGTAAATGCTGACCCAGATAGGAGGCAGAATAGGGCTAAACCATGGGAAAACCTGCTCTAAAGCTGCTGCCATTAAGCTGGTGCCAAAGGCATAGGTTGTTATCAGTGAGTGCTTTTTCTGGGGGCCATCAAAACCAAAATGTCTGTTTAAAGCTGAAGTGATGTATCCTTTGTCTGTAATACAGCCCAATCCAACATGATGTTGCTCCTTCTGTAGGGATGATGGAGCTGTGGAAGAGCTCAGGAGAGTTTCAGGGGGTTAAAGTTGGGAAATGAAGCTAACAAAGCAACCCTACACCCCCCAGACCTCAAACTTCCAAACACACTAATCCTCACTTCAGTGCTCTCCTTCTGGGGCAGATTTGGGCACCTTGGTCAAAGTAAGAGTTTGGGAATGTAACAGAGAAGTCTTCTGAGCAGTGGCAGTAGCAATTCTTGGTACTGGCTTGTTGACCCTTGCAGTTGGGCTATCAGGAAGAAATAGGAAGAAGGAAAACCTCTCTTGCAGGATGAAAGATTGATGCTTGGAGGACCCAAAACCTTTGAGCCTATGGTGCAATTGTACTCTGGTCACTGCTTCCTCCTGTTTTTGAAGGCAGGACTTACTTATATGCTCTCCTGCTCTGGAAAGCAGTGCTGTTGTGTTTATGATTTCCCGTTCATTCATGGCTCTGATACTCCCAACTTGATTAATCAGCAAAAATAATTTCTATTCCAAATGCTAATGATTCCTACAAATGCTGCCTCAGTCCATATCTGCTGTGCTGCAGCAGCGGCTCTACTATCCCAATGGTCCTGGAGTAGGTATTCACCTCTCCAGTGCAAGTTGCATGATGAGACACTGTAAGGCAACATCCACCTACTAAGGCTAAACTTCTGGAGCGAGGAGGAACCTGCATCCCCCTCCAAAGGATCAGCAGGGAGGGGAACCCCTTTCAAAGTGATGGGTGGTCTCCAGTATTAATGCATCTTCTCCCTTTTTGTCTCCACAGCTACCCAGATTGATCCCAGCGAACTGCAGGAGCTTTTTCAAGAGACTTCAGCCAATGTCTTCCGAATCAACTCCAATGGTGTGTATAACGAAAGGTTTCGTAGTCAACTGTGTGCTGTCCTGCTGATGGCTCGTGTGTATGTACACACTGTATGGCAGCTCCTGTTGTCAGGGAGCAAATGTTAATGCAGTGTCGTTGCGGCTGCATCTCACGAGCACCAGCACATGTCCAATAGCCCATTTTTTATAAGATGTAAAAATATTCCACCATATGTTCCATTAAACAGGCACAGATCTGTTTGAATCCGTGCTGAGACCACATCCTTTTCTATTTTTAATTGTGTCATCTGTTACAACGGGGAGTTAGAATGCAGAAAGGTGGAACCAGCCAGACTTGTTTCCTAATGTGTTGCAGCACTACAGTGTTCAGAGCCTGTCACATAAGCTTGCAAGGCATCTATCTCCCTTATAAAAACATCAACACCAAAGCTCTTCTGTTATTCTTCACTCTGTAGATGGAGCAGAGATGCTATTCCTGTTCATGTCTCCCTGGACCGTACAGCTGTAGAGTGCTTCCCTCCTTTGGTGACATGCTTTGGCTCATCAGTTTTGTTGGGTTGGATGTACTTTGTTGATGAATATAAACAAACATTGCTGAATGATAGCTAATGGCATTCTATCCGAGTTCTAAAATACACAACTGAGAGACAAGGATCTGAGATTACTGGGTGCTTATTTTATGGTGAACCTTGAAATCGCTTCTGCATTATCTTGGCAGTTTCCCTGTCTGTTCTGCTTGGTGTCTATGGTGATTGGATGACAGAGAGGCCTAGCTTAGTTGTAAAGAAAGGGTCTTAGTGCCTCCTTATTGCTGTTGCTATTGGTTGTAACTGGATGATCTTAAGGTCCTTTCCAACCCAAACCATTCTATGATTCAATGATAAGAACCCTCCTTCAGCCTTCTCTTTGCTGGGCTGAACAGTCGCAGTCCTCTCAACCTTTCCTCATAGAGATGCTCCAGACCCTTAATCATCTTTGTGGCTCTTTCCTGTGCTGTCTCCAGTATGTCCATGTCTCTAAGAAAGCTCTGGTGCTGATCTGGGCTTATGGCCACTGTGGCAGGTTGAATTCCCCACTGTGATCACTACCACTTGGCTTACACATGGGTGTCCCTATTGTAACCCACCAAAATACCTCTATTAGCAGGTAGCTGGTTGCTCCAGCACTAATAATACTTTGAAAATGGTAGTGATGAATGGTAGTGGCACTTTTGCTACCAAACCAAAGGCTCAGTGTGAAGTTTTGCTAACTGCTTGCAAGTCTATGTGTGCTATTGATATCCAGACTAGCCAGGTTAGGGATGACTTAATGCATCTCTATGCTGAAGTCACAACTCCTGCTGTAGTGGAGTTTATCCTGAGGAAACCTTGGTGCATCCTTTCGAAATGCCACAAGCCAATTTCTTTTTTTATTCCTCATTAGAATTCCATTAATGCACTCAATTACTATTTAAGCAATTTCAGGGGTCTTTGTTTCTCCTCTTGAGATGGTATAGAGTATGCGATGAAGTGCTTTCTGTTAAGAGTTGCCTGCATCGAGTGCTCTGTGAAGCAGGTAATGACAAGGTCTGTACTTAAAACTAGCTTGCAAAATTGGAGAGGGTACAGAGAAGAGCTGTGACAACTCTTTGAAGTCTGAAAATGAGACTTTAACATGCATGCCATCTGAACTTCTGTTTCAGACATCTAAGAGAACTTGATCGTGGTATGTAAGTACCTCTCCGGGAAGGAAGACATCAAATAGATAGCATAGGGCTCATTAATCTAACATTCGCACACATAACGAGATCAGGAGATAGGAGTCAAAGCTAGACAAATTCAGTCCTTCTGTATGAGGATGACTAGCCATTAGATGTCCTTATTGCAGAGACGTGATGGATTTGGCATGGCTTCCAACCTTTAAATCAAGGTTTGAATGTCTTTGTATAAGATACACTTTAGCCCAGCTACAGTCTTGACGTAGGAGTGATGGGACCAGCTTTTATGGTAGGAAATCTGATGGAATAATCAGAATTGCTCTCTCTGGCCTTTAAAATCTATGAATCTATGAATTTATAATGCTTTTTAAAGTGCTTTTACATTGAATAAATGCCCATAAGATGCTCTACTCTTGTTGCTCAGTTCACCACCCATATTATTTTTTATCTGCTAAAGTCAGATTCATTCAGTTTCTTTGTGGCTTATTCATAGCTTTTACCTCAAAAGTGGGTCTAGCTTTTCAGCAGAGGGATGCTGAGTGTACTGCTAATGGGCAGAGCTAATCCATGTTAGGTAAAGAACTTTGTAGGGTCCTAAAACAGGAAAAGATGCCCGTGATCCTTTCTGTCCTCTACAACTCCACCATATGGTCTAATCAGGAAACTCTGCAAGTTCTTTGTCAGAGCATGTAGGGGAAGCCAGTGCTGTTGTTTGAGTATCACCACACATGCGGCTGAGCTTCTTCATTGCAGATGCTCACCAGATGATGGTTTGTCCTCCTCTTGCGCTGGACATGGCGTGTTGAGCATGTGGTTGCATTAATCCAATCACAGCTCTTTCTTTTCCTGCCTTGCCCCATCCTCTTTGGGGCTTTCTACATTCCCCATTGTGTTTGGAGGTCAGATTGTGCACTTGAAATGCTCTTCTCCCACTTGAGATGCTAAAGATGTCACAAGCTCCCCATAGAATAGTTAGGGCTGGAAAGGACCTTAAGATCATCTAATTCCGGCCCCTCTGCCGTGCCTTCTATTGGGTAGAGTCCCAAAATGCCAAGTTATGGGCAGTCTCAGCTGTATGTTTTCTGTCTTTGGGAAATGACTGTTTCTAATGAAACAAGAAGTCAACTTTGTGCTGGGATTTTAAAACGCTCTTGGTTTTTGTTCAGTAACACTACAGTAGTAATAAACACCACATGCTTTATCCCTCTTTGCTCTCCTTACTCTTTCTGCAGAAGTCTGAGTCTTTGGGGTGATATAAATTCTCCTTGTGCAGTCCAGGACTTGCCTCCTGACCCAGGAGGATCTTCATAGGTCTGTGTGGTTGATCTCACGTATGCACACCTCCTGCTCCCTTTTCCTACTATGAAAATAGAAATCTTCCTCGTGTGTTGCATTAAATCATAGCCAGGACAGTCGATACTGTTCATGTGCTACTGGATCACTCTCTTGCCAGGTGATGAACTTATAGGCTTTGTATTTATCCCATCTCGTATGAAAGTGCCCAGGGTAGAGGGAGATCTTTCCTATTCCTTGCCTCTTCTTTCTTTCTCTAATTCTTCGGGGACTTTTCCTGTTGCACAGGGATAGTGCTTTAGCTTAGCAAGTTTTGAGTTTGGTGGGGTTTTTTGGTCTTGTTGCTTTTTTCTTTCAGGGAGAAAAGCAACCCCAAGCACACATAAAGAAGTTCAAATACTGCATGAATGTGCCTTATTAATGGCTTCTTTCCTACTTATTTTAATGAAGGTTTTGCATCTCTATCAGTGCACAGCTTTAAGCTGCCTCTCAGTGAATGCCTCATAAATAAGTAAAATAAATCACAGTCATAAAGGAGTTGGTTTGGTGCATCTTGTCTGAAAGGCTGATCAGTGGAGGATATTCCAAAGGAATCAAACCTGTTCTGGCCAGATGAAGAACCTGAGTGCTCTAATGGGTCTGTTCCCTCTCTAATTCCTGTTCCTTGCTCATTAATGACTCACTGTGACAGGTTGGTGCCATGTGTGGTCCCATTACCTTGATGTGAGAGGCTGAGCTGAGGATTCTTCAGCAGCCCCCAGGTGTGATTAAGTCTCCATTGCCATCCCTAAGAGGTTTCTTATCCCCTATTGATTTTAAGGATTGCAGTGGCATAAACAACTGGTGCCAGACTCTCAGTTTACGTAAATCAGTGCAACTCCAACAGCAGTGATCTCTTCTGAATGTGCCTCGTCCTGTTCCAGAGTGCATACCTTGTCCTTTTCAGGTAGCTGACCTTTATGTAAGTGTGTAAATATTACGCTTGGATTAGATTATTAGGTAAAGTTTTAGGGTAGGGTCTTAAACTTGAGTCATTGTCTCACCTGACTTACAAGTGCATTCTTGCATTCCTGCCGTGCACTTTGCATTCCTGCCTCAGATTCTTTTCCCTTTATGTTTGCTTTCCAAACTATTTAACAAATGTGAAAGCTCTTGGATTTGCCTCCGTGTAAAATGGTGTGAAGTCTTGAACAGGTTTGTGCAATAGGAAAACTGCTTCCTTCCCCAGTCTTCTCCAAAGCAGGCAGTAGCAAAGTTCTGTACTGGTTTTGGAGAGAACTGTCCTAAGATCTGTCTCCCATCAACTTCATCTCCATTAGGAGGAAGAATAGCTTTCACTTTGAATTATCCTGCCTTTGCAGCTCAGGTTAGAAAGGTGCCTGGATGCTGCAGCTGCTGTGTTCCCCTTTGGAGTTTCACACATGACATTAACATCTTCTTAGAGCTTCATCATCTGTGTGAGTGCTTTCTCTACATTGACTTTCTCTCCCTTCTCCAAGGACCACACTCTGCTTTGTTCTGATGTGCTCAGGAGTATTTTTAGATGATGCAAAGTTTTCCCTTTGAAAGAGACAGCGTATAGATTGCACGAGGGATTGGTTCATTAGTATTGCAGAGGGAGGGAGAGAGTGAATTACGATGTCTGTGAGATCTCTGCAGGATCAATGCTGGTCTAGAGAAAGAAATGGTTATTAGTGAATACTTCAATTTATTCTTTAAAACATTCTCCATCCAGCAAAGGATAATAATTACTAACTCAGTTATAGACAGTTCCTTGAGGCTTTATTGTACTGAATTGCCAAACCAGACACTAAAATCTGTTATTACAATCAGAATGGTTTGGGTTGGACCTTAAAGCTCGTCCAGTTCCAACCCCTGCCACAGGCAGGGACACCTTCCACTGGAGCAGGTTCCTCCAAGCCCCTGTGTCCAACCTGGCCTTGAACACTGCCAGGGATGGGGCAGCCACAGCTTCCCTGGGCACCCTGTGCCAGTGCCTCAGCACCCTCACAGGGAAGAACTTCCTTAAATCCAACATAAACCTTCCCTGTTTCAGTTTGAACCCATTCTCCCTTGTTCTGTTGCTACAGTCCTTTATGAAACAAGGACTTCATCTTTCATGCTACAGTCTGAGTTACCAAGCAGATTCACTCCTCCCCTGCGGTAATGCCAGGCAGGAGCTGAGCCTGTCAGCTGGTCCTCTACAAAGCTCATAGTAACTTAGAGATCAATCTTTACTCCCAGGGGTCAAACAGCCTAACAGCGAGAGCAGCCTCATAAAAAGGCAGCAACAGAAGTGGAAGAAGAGGCTAGAAGGGTTTGCAGCCTGACCTACTGTGTTAGACAAGCTCTCATCTGCCACAGGTGACTTCCCATTGGGATGAAAGTTCCCATAACTGCTTTTATTCTAATGAGCCACATTTGAAAGTCTGATTCGACCCTACTCAGCTTTTTGTGTTTGCAAAGCCTGAAAAGAAACTTGCTTGCTCCCATCTCAAATGAATGTTTCAGTGTTCACATGCTAAACTGCTGCTGAGCTTACAAAGTGCATAAATAACACAGCTACTCTAACTGCCTTATCTGATTAACTGAGAAAATACAGGCTTCACTTTAAATGGAGAGTTACCACTGATACAGCACCTAGCACATTCACCTTTATGCATGTTCCAGGTAGACTAGCTACTATGTTAAGTGAGATATGGATCCACCTCAGGCCGCTAAGGGCTTTCTCAGGGAATGCAGTGATACCATGTGGCAAGGGTATACAGGCAGAAATAACTTTGTGAAGGAAAGAACATGGGCTCAGCCCACTGCTCAATAGGTATTGAAGAGCTCATATTTGGGGTGGCAAACGATGAAAATCAGCTGGATGCTGGTTCACACATCAATACTGCAGACAAGGGTTTGCCCATACACAAAGCCAGGTTCCCCTCTGGGGGTTTCAGGGTGATGGATCACAGATAAGGCTCAAGAAAGATCAGAAATGCTGTGGCTTGTGAATGCAAAGAATGCACAGTGCAGGAAGAAAGCCTTGGAGCACAGCTTAAACAAGGCTGGTGGCAGTTTCTGACAAGCTCCAGGGACTGAAGGTCTACCCACCTACTCTGAATGTCCTCCAGTTGCTGGGCCAGGCCTGGTTTATTGGTGGCTTCAACCACATTTGGGGTTTTCTGAGCTTCATAGGCCAATTCTTTGAAATCCACATCAATCCCTCCAAAGCGTTCCGAGTCCTAGAAATCAAAAGCAAGAACATGTCCATGGTGAGCCACTCTCCCTGTGCTAAAGAATCCCATCTCTTCTGGGTGAGGGGAAAGACTCTGCAGAGAGCGCTCTGTGCAGCACAGAGGGACCTCTCCGCCACTGCAAAGGGCTCTGCTACCACATGCCTGAAACAAGTTTCCAATCAGGCACTTGCCTTCTTGTCTCTATATCCCAAAGAGCTTGTACATAACGTGATCAGAGCAGAAGCCAGTGTCCAGAACCAACCATTTCAATGGGGTTGAATTCCCTTCTGAATATCAACTCTTGTGTCCAGCTTCCCTGGCCACAGCAGGAGAGGATCCTCATGGGAGTTCACTCTTCCCCTCCTGCTCCAGCACAGAAGTCCCATCCCTGAGATGCGTATGGTGACTCCTGCATAGTAAAGCCCTTCCTTGCCTTGAGTAAGGCCATGGAAACCCCGTGCCAGCAGCAGAGGAGCACATTGACAATTGGGCTCTGCACTGAACAGGGACCCTACAATTCTGGAGCTAAACAGTGAAGAATAAATAAACTTACACTCAAAATGTCTCTGCTCCTCCCTCCTCCCCAAGAGAGGGCTCCTGAGTGAGCCAGGACTGAATAGAAGTGCTCCAAGCTTTCATTAGGGTTGGAAGGGCCCTTTGAAGACCATCCAGTCCAGCCCCCTGCCAAAGCAGGGCAACCCTGAGCAGCGCCCAAAGAGAGGGAGATTTCACAACTCCCTGGGCAGCCTGCTCCAGCGCTCTGACACATCAAGTTCTCCCTCATGTTGAGGTGAAACTCGTTGTGTGCCAGTTTATGGCCATTGCTCCTCATCTCGTCACTGGGCACCACTGAGAACTTCCACATTAACCTCTGTTCAGCCCCAGCAGCAAGGCTCTGGCTGAGGGGCTGAGCCCTCCCTGCATACAAAGCACACAGCAAGCTCCAGATGCGCATCCCATGCCCTGCCAGCACATCCTCCCCCAGCCCTGGATGCATCCTGAGCAGGCTCAGCCACAGGAGGCTTTGAGCTTCATCCTTTCTTCTAGGAAAGGGAAGAGGCTGCTGATTCCTGCCACCTGCCAGATGGATATTGAGATACAAACAGCTGCCCAGCAGGATGCAGCTTCAGAACCTGATGTACTTTCATACATGCCATTAGGTAGCTGTTGGATATTAACAGCTTCCTAGCATGTGGGCCAGCCTTCAATGGTTATCAGCACCGGCAGAGATGGCCCAGTCAGTGAGGTGTGCCCAGCACTCCCCAAAGCAGGGCAAGGAACTCACAGACACCCCTGAGGAGGTCACCACTGACAACACTGCTCCATCTTCAGAAGCAGGAGTGGGAGTACAGCTGCCCAGCAGTGCTGGAGGCAGGGATGGGATGGGGATGCTGCCAAAGCTGCCTGCTCCAGCTCTGGTTTGGTAATTTCCAGTGTCTGAGTCCCACTCCTCTCCCCTCTGAGGAAAGAGGGAACACACCTGGGGCACTGAAAAAAGCCGGCAGCCTCCCTCAACCTCCATGAGCTCTGCATTTGCTCTGGAGCAGTGGAAAGGAGACAATCAGCTACTCAGCATGGCTCAAGCACAACCCACAGTACAAAACCATCTGGGTGCAGCACTAGGGAAACTACCAGAGCACTAAGGAAGCCTCCAAAGATGCAAGGGAGCAGGAGAAAAACCCTGCTCTGGACAATTTAAGATTATAAATAACCCTATTTTGTATAATGCAAGCTCTCCTTTAACATTTTCTGAACAGGAAAAGCAGGATTTGAGGTTTCCTACCTTGGGAAGCTGTGCCCGTATATCTTCTGAGCCTATGAATATGCTCTCCAAGTGAGCCCACGTACGCTGCACTTCAAACCAGAGGGAGATGACGGAGTCTGTGGTCGACAGCTTCCTCTGCCAGGCAGACACTTCCTCCAGGAAGAAGGCGATATACCTGGATGTCATTAGGTTCTGCAGCTGCACCTGGTTGTCTTCTAGAGTTTCAATGAGTTCCTCATCTGACTTCAGCAATGGGACATTTGTGCGGGGGTGAGGCTCGTACTGAAACTCCATGGAGTTCCAAGTCATCTTCAACTCCTTCAGGACTTTCTCCATACTCATCTCCCTCACTGCTTTGTCCACAATGCCGTGAACCTCATCCTCAAAGTTATGCAGGTTGAGCTGCAGGAGGTCAGCCAGCGTGGTGTCCACATCCATCACAAACCTCACACCCGTCATCTGCATCAGCTGATTCCAGTGTCTTTCCCTAATGGCAGGATTCTGAAGCTCCGCCACAGCTTTCAGGGCTGTTAACATGTTCTTCACCTTGCTGTCCAGCCCAGTGAAAGCATCCCAGGCCCTCATTTCCTTATCCAAATTCCGAATCACTCTTGCAAACTTTTTACACTCCAGATCCATTTTTTCCACATTAATATCCACCCATTTGGTGGTCTGCCAGTCAGCAAGGCTGGTGTTCACAAGGGAGATCATATCCCAGAGCTCTTTGAGCAGACACAGCTCCCTTCTGCACTGCTTCAGCTGTCTGTAATCTGGCACTGTGACTTCAAACAGACCAGCTGATTCGTAAATCGAGGTCATGGCTGACTCCAGTTGCTTAATCTCAATGTGTTTTGCATCCAGCACTTGATAAGGCCTTTTGGTATCAAACCTAGAAAGAAATATTTATTCTTCCTAAATGAGATTGCAACAGCTTCTAAAGAAAACAGAACCCAAACAGTGCATGAAGAGACAAAGCAGAGATGAGCGTCTACTGCACAAGTTGATGGCACAGCCTTCTGATGCCACCTTACAGTGATACTATGCACTCAGCAGCCAAGTTCAATCTCTTGTTAACACTGGACTGTGCTCCCAGAAACAGAACACCCCAGGTGTTACAGATGTTAGAAAGTAGAAAATCAACAAACCACAGAATTGGGAGCAAATCCAGAGGAAGCCACGAGGATGATCAGGGGCTGGAGCACTTCCCGTATGGAGACAGGCTGAGAACATTGGAGCTGCTCAGCCTGGAGAAGAGAAGGCTGCGTGGAGACCTCAAAGCAGCTTCCAGTGTCTGAAAGGGGCCTAAGAGGATGCTGGGGAGGGACTCTTCATTAGGGACTGCAGTTATAGGACAAGGGGTGATGGGCTCAAACTGAAACAGGGGAAGTTCAGGTTTGATATAAGGCAGAAGCTCTCCCCTGTGAGGGTGCTGAGGCGCTGGCACAGGGTGCCCAGAGAAGCTGTGGCTGCTCCATCCCTGGTAGGACACAGGAGCTTGGGACAACCTGCTCTAGTGGAAGGTGCCCCTGCCCATGGCAGGGGTTGGAGCTGCAGGAGCTTTAAGATCCTTTCCAACCCAAACCATTCCATGATTGTATGAACAATTTGGGTTGGAAGTGGCCTCCAAAGGTCTCCTCGTCCAAATGTGTGCAAGCACTCAAGCGTAACCCCTGGGACACTTGGTGCTGATCCCATGAGGCCTTTTCCCCTCAGAGCCTCTCCCTCTGATAAGGCCCTCACCTGAAGGGAGCTTCTCTGCGGAAGTGCTCTCGGAAGCGGTGCTGCCTGCCCTCGAACGCCGCGCAGCGCCTGCGCAGTGCTGCCGCTTCGCTGGCCTGCAGCGGGGCCACGTGCTGCTTCACCGCCTGTGCCACCTTCTTCATGTGGCTCCACTTCTCCGGCAGCTCCTGCGGGCAGAACGTACACACTGGCAGTGGCCGCTGTTCCATAGGGGATGTGGCTGATCTCTTTGTGGGCTGCCACACAACAGGAACAGCAGCAGATTCCCTATCGAAAACTGAGGAAGTTTTGGTGCCATACAAAGGCCAAACACACAACTTGGGATGAAACTTTGAGTTATTCACAATTCCAGAAACTAATAAAGACTGGGAACTTCAAACTGCTTGCTCTGGTTGTAAAAACGTGTGCAAGAGCTTCAGAAGGGTCCCACACTAGCCCCTGGGCTCCCAGGATGGTTCAGTGCTTGAGAGAGATCATTGACAGTACCACCAAGCCCAGCAGGACCTGGATCCTGCTAGGAGCAAACCGAAGGCAGAAGGATGGGCTGTGGATGCTCATTGAGGCACAGAGCCTGGGGAATTCCCTGCCAGCTCTTAGAGTAGAAGATGGTGTACAGAAGGATTTCTACAGAGCTCTGTGGGCAAATGCTTCCCCAGCCTGTGTGTATAATCCTAGTACTAAACAAACCTGGTGTCTTTCTCAGGTCTGCATCCAAGCTGCAAGTGTGCAGCACTGCTGACAACCCGCTCCCTGTTCCTGGGGTTTTCCTCAGAAAGGGATTTTATTTCTTCTCTCTACGTTCCTCGGGCCACATCCTCAGCCCAGACACTGACACCGCAAGGGCTCTGCTGTCCTCAAGTACCAGTGCTTTGCCCTCAGAGAGCTCCATTCCCCATGTACTGCACAAGTCCATAGGAAGGGCTTCATTGAATCCCAGACTGGTTTGGGTTGGAAGGGACCTTAAAGGTCATTCAGTTCCAGCTCCCTGCTGGGGTTTCTTTTCATCCCAGTTCACATACTTGAGGAGATGGACACCACCAACACTATGGAAAGAAGAGAAATAACCCGGAGGCAGCTCTGAGGCAGCAGAGATGGTCAGTCCCTCCTGAGGGGTCTCCTGGCACTTTATATTCCAGTCTCAACAGAAGTCACTGTCCATGACCACAGCAGAGCACCCATGGAGCTGCTTCCTTGTCCTTCTCATACAACCCACCAGCTCCAGCCCAACCACCTCCACAGCGATGGAGGGAGCGGTACTGGCGGCAGATTCCAACCGCGTCCCGTCGGCCATTTCCGGCCACTGGCTGAGGTGACTGTCTGGAGAGGGGACGGCTGCAGCGCC
>JAOEHX010024467.1:14516-27280 GCA_025448015.1 Bolborhynchus lineola | reverse complement strand
ATTTCACATTAGGATTGATGTATACCTGCTATTCAAAGAAAATACAGAGTATAAGCTATAAGAAACTGCTGAATCGACTTAGTTTCATGTAGCAGAAAAGAAATTTACCCGCTTGTGTTGTAATGCCAGTTTATAATTAGAAAAACAAAACCATGTACACCACTAAGGGGGGATTTTTAAAAGTCAAGACACAGCTACATGGCAGATGATGAAGTTAGCTTGGAGCTCCAGAGTAATAAAAATCAATCAGTACCAATCAGTGCCATCAGCTCCACTCCAGACTGCAGTGCCGCAGCAACTCCCCAGTACGTGTGTATCACTGCCTACTTACCACACACTTCTGCTAGATGCCTCTCACAGCATCCAAAGCTAAACTCAAGGTAGCTTTACCATAAATAAAGTTACTAAAAAGAGACTGGTCTTAAAATTGGGCTGGGTTAAGAAAAAACCAAACAACCAAACACATACATTTCACATTTAGTAAAGCTTACTCAGGTTCAAGCAGCTTAATAAGTACAGAAGTGAAATCCAGTAATATTTATTTAAAGCTAAGATTTCCTGCAGTCATCTCAGCAACTACTGCTCTTTGAGTGTAAAAATGCAGACTGTTAAACTGATCTGGGTGTTCCCATCTTGCTTCCTGCGTTTTGGCTGACATCCTATTTTGCCATCACCATACTGCTTACTGAGTCACTTCTCTTCTTCCAACTGTAGCTTTCTATTTTTATCTAAGCAACAACAGTTTAACCTGCTTCTTTTGAATATTTTTGGCATTAAACCAAATTCTAGATCCAATATTTGCATTTGGATCAGGAAAACTAGTTTTATTTTCTCTTAACTGGACAAAGAAAAGAAATACTTAAGAACAAATGGTGTAAGCTGAATTGTTTCTTGTTCCACATGGAAATCACAAATTGTGAAGTAGGTCAGTATGACTTCATCATCTGTATTTCATAGATGGAAAGCAATACCTGAAAATGTGAAGTTTAAGGCTCATTTCAAACCTAAGTTCAACAAAAGTTGCAAGAGAACTCACATATTCTAAAATACAACTCTATTCTGACATGGGTAAAAAAGTGCTGAACTGTCAGCATAAAGCTGTAAGATTATCAGCGCTGCAATGTTTAGCATTTTATATATAAACAAATTGAAGGAAGGGAACATACACTTTTCTGCTGATCCCTAAACTTCCTAGTCTACAGAACGAGTTGCAAAAGATGCCACTTGTACTGACATGCTGTAACTGGACAGGTACAGAAAGCAAAGAGGACTTGTCTCAGCTAATGCCCTTACTTAAGCACATATCAATTTATGTTTTCCTTTATATTATGGTTTTCTAGATTGTGATTTTATTAAATGTGACTACACAAAAAACTCTCAAGTTATAATGAAACAAACAAGCCTATTAATAGCAGGCTAAGTAATTTCTGAGTTTTCCATTTGATCTTCCCTAGCTTTTCACATTTTTCCCTTGATTTAACTGATACTCTGCCTAAATTAGCATATGTTAGAACAAACCACATGACTCAATAAACCTAAACCTACCTGAACAAAAAAAACATAACAAAATAAAACACACTTTAAAAACCTGACAAAGCAATAGGATTCCTATTCTGCAATTCAAAACTATTCTTTTCACGTATTTGTTAGTTCATAAAAGAAAACAATTAGGAGAAAACATCTATTCTACAGTAAGTATGTAGCTGTGGCACTAAGTATAGAATAGACACTAAGCTGTAATTGGAAGGGAATAAAAGATTTATATCTAGTCTTCACTGTCACCATCAACACAGTGATTTACCATCCTTAAATACGTGGATATAAATTTTGCAGAATTATATTTTAAACAAGCTACTGAAATACTCCTGTTTTAAATCCCACCCTAGTTCACAGGAGGAAGGGCAATGTGGAGATCAGACCTACGCTAGCTTCACAGTCACTGCCACCATAATGTGAAACCGCGTCCAACATGCTTGGTTTGGGGAGCTGAAGGAGCCGTGTGTCACCCTAGAACAGAAAACAGAGTGCACTTAAGCTTACAGAACATCTGAAAATTTCCTCCTAAGGTGTTTTCTGGAAAAGCAACTAAATACTTTTGTATGAAAATACAGATTTTCCAAGATGAGAAATCTACATATAATCAATCTTTTCCATTTTTTACCACACTTCCTTCACTGATGTTGATTATGACCACTGCATATTTCGTCAAGGCTTCTCCAGCCAAGGGAGCATTTTGGAGATAAGGACAATGATAAATGATGACCATCTTCACTGCTGTTACTCACTAATCCAAGAACCAACTTAGCTGCAGCTATATGGCTGAAGCCATACAAACTGAAGGCATTCATCAATTTACTCAGCCTTATGGTAGCTGTAAATACCATACTGCAGTGACTCCACAGCTTTTGCTTTCTTTTCAAATGAAGCCAAACATCAATTAACTATGAAAAAGCATACATAATTGGCTAAACCTCATCTCCTTCTGAAGGCCTATCTTCCACACAACACTTGCAGCAATTGAGGTCTGGGAAGTCCAATCCCATTTGGAAGCCAAGACATCCCTCCCATTAAACAGGTTGATGGCAGCTTTATATTGAATTCCAGCTGTGATAGCATTTTTATAATACATAAACAAAAATGCATGCCAGGAATTTTATTTGAGGCCTTAAATACAAAACACTCGTGACAACAAACATAAGTTCCCTTTCTAATTTGCTTAAAAATCCAGCTTGACAAAGATTCAACTATTTGCAGACTTCTGCAATATTTTATACAGAGATTGGCTTAAAGATGGAAAGCAGTAATTTGTAATAATAGATCACTCTCAGATGTTACTGAAAAACAGCACAGGACTGTTTAAAAATACTACAGTAGGTACTTCAGTGCTTATGAGAGCTGTCAGAGAGAGCAGCCCTCTATTTAAAATGCAACATCTTGTACTGATCAGATGTTTGCTGAAGTGTTCCTCAGTTTATTCCTCTGTAGCTTATCATCTTCACGATACACTCAAGTATCTTTGGGAACAGCATTCACAGTGATGTAGAGTTACACTTGCCAAAAAATAATGGGTTTGGAAATTTCCCTACTAAGAGTTAATTTCTGGGGTATTTATTTCATGCTTTATCTCATCACCTCAAGTATTTATCATGCTAAGTAACTTTAACAATACACTTTAAAGTGTTCTTGTATTTATTTTCCTGTCAACACCGATAAAATAACATTTCTATGCTGTGGAGGAATGTAAAGTAGCCTTCAACTCAGAAAGACTGAGTGAACGATTTGGAAGAGGCATTAAGGGTCTGAGAAAAACTGTAATGTGAGCATACAAAATGCCTGCTGGGAAAAGCCAGCTATGCTGTGTGAACATAGGTTCCACTGTGGCTTATGATCACCATGCACAAACTGGTATTCTTCCCTAAGATCAATGCAAGAAAAAGAACAGTTACATCATGTGCTATTTGCTTCAAACTCATAGTCCGATTTCTTGAATATAAACCACAGTGATTTGAGAAGTGCAATGTGAAAGCACTGACTCATTTTTGGGTGGAATTAGCAGAGATGCTACAGCCACAGGAGTCAGGGAAACCCCCTGGAAAAAGTACCATGTTGATTTACAGGAACACACATTATGGAAACCCTTCACTAAGTAATCAGCCTTCAACACAGAACCACTGTCCAAACAGGTGAAGTTTTGCAAGTACTGAAGCACTCACCCTTCCACAAAGCCTGAAAACCTTCAACAACCAGCAGCCAAACGCTCTCATCTTCACACTAGAGGCAGGTGCCAACAAGCCCATTAAATGGGTTTTTTGATAGCCATGATCTTTGGACTACTAATGTCAGGAACTACTGACATTAACAAAGTAATTTAAACTTGCACAAATCAGACATCCCTGGTAATTCCTCCCTCCTTTTAATCTCTTGAAAAGGATCTTTTTTCAATGTACAGAAAGATACCAGGTGACTGTAAATACAAAGAAGCTTTTGTATGTTGAAAATCTCCTTAAGGCTACCTATCAGTATCTGCAATTTCTCAGTTCTACTGTGGTAACAAACCCCCAAACCATCAGTAAGCCAGAGGAGGCTGTGGGATGGGGGTGGGCAGAAGTCTAGAAGTTCTGGAAAAAAACCCATCTATGACCTAGTCTACTTTTCGGTGAAAGTAGTTTACTCTAATAAAAGACTATTAAGGAATAAAAAAAAGTAACTGAGGCCTCCCACGTGCACGATCAATATGTCATTTCTTCAGGGGCATCATCTCCCTGTGTCACGCCTTCAGAAGGTTTTGGTTTCATTACCAGCATTACGTACTTGGTACAAGCGCAATAGAGGTGCTATCAGCAACTCACCAGCACAGTGATAAGCCCTGCACTCAGCCAAAAAGCAGCCCCCCTCCCTCTAAGGCACACAACACTCAATTTCAAATGTTGCATTGTCTTAGAGGAACATATAAGAACTATAATGATGTGAATGAAAGCCCTGAGAATGCCAGCACAGTTACCCAGGTCAGCCAATATCCCTGTTTCAGTTAAGCCGAGATCCAGACAGGTGAAGGTTAACTTGCTTTATTTGTAAATCCCAGAGAAGTCTGCACGACTTCTTCAGTTTTTCATGAGGCTGAAAAGACCTCATGGGACAGGAATTACAAATCTGCAACTGCCTGGGCAGTAATGAACTTCTGTTTCAATCCAAACCATCACAATACCCATTTTACATGTCTAGATTTATTTCACCCGTGCAAATGCTGAATAACTTGATGGATGCAGTTTCATTCTTCTCTGTTTTCAAGCAATTTGAAGGATCATCAAGATTCAACTGAGTGACATTTATCTTGTTACAGCTCACACTCACTTTAAAATTTAAAAAGCAAAACAATAATAGAACTTTAAAAATCTGACTAATGAAAGTCTATTGCATGCCAGCCTTGTTATGTTTTTGCTCCACGCATACACACATCTTGGAAAGCACCTTTCCAAAACCTGGGCCCACTTGAACACTGACATTTCAAACAACATACTTGTTTGCTTACAAAATGTGTCTGCTTTTCCTCTCCCCTTCATTCAGCCATCCTGCTAGGGCTACACTGCAGCTTTGAAGGCTACCAGAAATATCCAGCACCTCACGGAACAACAGTTTATGACAATGCCAGATGCAAGACACTCAAAAGTGCCAAAATTACCACTACTAGAGTAAGAATAATAGTGGTGCACTCATATCTGTTCAAAACAATTCTCCCTTCAATGGAGAAAGTGAGTTCATGGATGACTGCGCTGTTGCTGGCATAGAGCTAAGACAGGCACGGTGAGGGCCAGCAGGCACAGCACTGACCTCGAGTCACCCACCAGCCCCAGCCTCCGCTCCAAGTTTACTGGTTGCACGTGTGTTTTGTAACACTCTGTACTGTGTATTCTTAGAACATACTTTCCAGAGAACCAAAGGGACAGGGCTCACCCCTCCACGACCACTTCCAAACCAATCTCCCCAGCAGCAGCAGCATCCTGCTCCTCAAGATAAACTAGCAGTTTACAGAATAGCGAAGGATCCAACCTCTGTGTTTGCATGCTCTAAAATCAGGTGACCCATGAGGCAAGATACAGAGCAATAAATTATTAGGAAAAACAAAACACTGCTCTAAAAATAGCACACATGAGCAGCACATGAAAAACAACAGTTTTTATCCAGTCAAAGCTCAAGGGCCTCCACAGCCTCTTTTGTGTTTTGTGCAAAAACAACTGACATAAGCAAAGACAGATAAACAAATAAGCCCCAACTTTAGCTCTTCCCTGATAACTTCCAAAAATATATTTAAACAAAATACATGGTGAGGGGAAGCTAAATTTGGGATGAACACAAAGGTAGCAATGTCCAAAGTAAATATTCAGTGAAACTTAAATCAGAAGGTGTCAAAATGACTGTCTTTTAGGAAAATTTCCCCAAGCTGCCTTCAGTTCAGAAAAGCCAGAAAGTCGCTACCTGCTACACATCAGCTACTAGCATAGTTCAGGAACATTTAGGATTTGCCCACTTGTCAGGTTGTAGAGATCTAATAAATTATTGTGAATGCTCAAGTTGAGCATTGGGAAAAAACAAACAAATGGAAAAAAACCCCAGCAAAACACAAAAAACCCATCCAACACCCACCCCCAAAAACACAAAACCAACCAGCCTCCCTCCCCCATTACAGAATCCAGGGGCCTGACAGCCACACTTGTTTTGTCAACCCTCTCAGTTACCAAAAAGATTATCCAGAGATTTTCTGTTAAAGTCAATAGAACAAATTTCATTACCATCAAGTGACATCAACACAAAATTCTGTTGGAGAAAGAGGATCTTTTCCTAAGAGATTACAAAGACTACATGTAATGAGAAAGATTTCAAGTTTACATTTAGGAATACATTGGCTATTCCTATAAACAGCTGGTATTTGCAATCACTTATCTTCAAGAACTAATAAAAAACATATCCAAGAGATTTTTAGCACAGAACATTTTATTCTTACCATCTGAATTAGTGGCTGATCTTGAAAGGACCAGAATCCAGCATGGGAATCCAGACAACAAGCAACCCGCCCTCTTTATCCCCAGAAGAACACACAAATTGGGTTCACTACAGCCTTAATTCTGGGTTGGATCCCTAGGAAATAGCATTTAGAGCATTGCTTTCGGCATGAGTTGGTTTTCCTCAACTGAGGAAAAACACTGTCTGGAATCTGACAATTTCTTCACAGATTCTTCACAGTCAGAGCTGTGATAAAGCTGGAAACAGGCCCTGCTAGTGGGGACCTCTGGGCTGGGTGCAGCCCACGTGAATGCCACCAAGGCTCCGGCAGGCAGATGGCAGTGCTTTATCTGCCTGCTGAGGAAATGCCAGCAGTGCCCACAGGATTCCTCATGGAATTCATCACTGAAAATGAGTGTGAAAGAGACAAAGAAAAGATGATGCCTCACCAGCATCCAGCTTTGTGAGGAAGATATGTCTGGTCAGCGTCTAACAGGAAAACATATTTTCCTGTCCTCTTTTTCGCCTCTCAAAATACCATCTTTCATAACAAGCAAAAAACTTGCATACAAAACCCAAACCCCAACTTTTAGGATCTTCCATAGCTCACCATCATTCCTATTGTCTCCCACTCACTATTGCAATAAACTTCCAATTAGCCTCTGATTAATCACTTGTACTTCTTGTCCCCTGTGTTATCCTATAGTCAGGAAGAACACTTGATGCAACTGACTGCTTCCCAGCTTCTCCATTACATTGATAAAGGCTTGTTAGCCTGTACGCTGGGAGCAGTTTATCTGTCTCATCAGTATTATCCCTTTGTTTCCTTACAGGCCTCTGTTGGAAGTCATCGATTTCATGTTTGATACTTGCATAAGGTCTGAGGTGAGGATGGCCTTTTGTTCCGTGCTTATGTAATATCCAGCAAGCCACGATACCCGAGAATGTACCTCTTAATTTGTATCACAGACAAGAGATTATAATCTCCAGGAAAGAACTCCAGGAATTTGCTTCCCTTCTCTTTAAAAGTAGTATTATGACTGAGTTAGTTATACACCTGGAGGCTGAATAATTCCTTGATCCATGTAGACAATCAAACACAGCAATATGATACACTCTGGAAATACAGTGTGAGAATATAGTGGCTTGCTACAGATCTACATGAAGGACTTAATTCTGTAAAGAAGCCACTGTTGTAGTGTTAAGACCTGCAGGCATTGATGTCCCTCACAGAAACAGCAAGAACTGAAAAAACTATGTGTTGTAACAGCACTGATGAAACAGACTTACAACGGGTTGTTTGTGCTTTATGAGAAGCAACCTGCATTCAGAAATATACACAGGTCTTGTTCAAGGCTTTCCCAGGGGACCAGATCAAAACTTGCCTCAGAAGCACTTCCCTCCAGCAGTTTCAGTGCTATAAAGTTTACTCTACACCAACACTTCTTCAGCTGCCTTATCCTAAAAAGACATATTGAGCCTTCTGTTTTGAATTTAACTATAGTAAGTACAAGAACCGTAGAGTAACTTTACTGTAAAAATAAGCAAGATAGTACTCAGGGTCCTTCTAGCATCCTACTCACAGCAGCCAAAGGCAAGCACCTTAGCAAAAAGAGCACAGACAAAGTCAGGCTGTGCTGGTTATTTCCCCACAATACTCTCCTAGTCTTTAACAATTGAACCAAAGGGGCAGAGAACTTTGCCCTTTTCAGTGGCAGAGGTTCAATCCCTTCTGTGGCACCTGCTACAGACTTTCACTGTCCTACAGCAACATTCCCCTAGTCTCACCATGGAGGACAAACGCCTGGCTGCAAGTACAAGTCGGATGGAAGGCAACATCCACGCCACAAGCTACAGGATCTTCCTTGCTCCTGTGTACCGTGCCCAGCCCAAATACATAGAGCTTCCTACCTTCTCCTTATTTTCCCCCTTGCCATGCTATTTGAGTTGCAGTAGGCAATTTTCACCTTCAGTTAAATGAAAAGCATGAAGAGATATCTGCTCAGATTATAAACTTCTGTATTTAAACCAATGATTTAGCAGCCGGGCATTTTAAAGTACACAGTGTTTCAGACACCTTTTATAAAAATCTTATAGGAACTAGAATACGTTAGGCCTCTCGGACTTCACATCCACATTGCCTTAGTTTACATTTTCTGCTTCTCCAGTTGGTCTGCTTTGCTATTTAAAATTTACTTTAAAGTCATCAAACCAACAAGTTATCTTCAGTTTCATTAATTTTGGTAAAACTGGAGAGGGGGGAAAAAAAAAGCATTAGTTGCCATGGCAGCAGTGAAGAGTCACTGGGTCAGGATGCAGAGAACTTCTCTTGTTCTGTCTGATCATTTGCATCAGAAGTTCAGCCATCTGTTATTAACTATTTAACAACAGTCTTGCTTGTTAGCGCTGGTGCTTGCTATTTAAGTTCGCAGATTCTATCTCCTCACCTTCAGCCCTTTTGTAAATATCCTAATTAATGTGGAAATTCATCTGAGGCCTCAGATGTCTTTCAGGTAGAATGACCACCATTATTTAAATTTGGGCAGTATTCTCCTTTCTCACCAAGGAAAAGAAGCATACATTTATACAGACACCAACCTCTGGAAGCACCAGCTTTATTGTTAGAGACATCAATTTGAAAAGAATTTCAGGCAGTAGATGATGTGGCTGAACTCCAAGACAGGCTACATGCCTCCCATTTAAACATATTCCACTGTATGTCATATTCCCAAGTTCCAAGGTATCCCTTCATCTTCTACATCCCACCTTCTCAATACTGCAGAAGAAAGCATGTTTGTAATTTTATTTCAGAGTATGAATAGCATAGACTCCTCCAAGAGAATCTGAAATAGATTCATCTACTAGCTGTATGCATTAAGAAAACAAAAACTTTGTTCTCACATTTCCAAGCTTATTATTTTGGAGTTAAAAAGCATCACTATCTACATTCAAACCTCTATGACCTAAAGCAAAATACTGACTCCTTCTGAATCTAGTCCTAGGAAAGCAGGCCAGCCTTGCTGCTTCGCACCCATCATGCTCTCAGAAGAAAGTGGGAGGCTATTCAATGACAAAAGCAGAACAACATGACTGTTTCTTTTACTGTTCCTAAACTTACTTCACAAAAAAAAAGATCAGTGCTATTAGGAGCGAGAGGCCTGCAGCAGGAAGTCCTTGTTTCAGTCGTTTAACAACTTAAACGTGGTATCACGTAAGCTAAGACCACTCTGCTCACACGTACAGCCAGTAAAGCTCGGTCCTCTGAACTGTAAAAGTGGATGAAAAATATGAAAAGCCTTTATGCAAGAGAGAGATGCAGAGCATCAGAAGACTAATTCCCTCATCCAAATAACAAGACAGTATTTTCCAGGCTACTCTTTCATTCAGATGACAAGACCACCAACAGCCTAGCAAACACACCAGCATTCTCAGTGCAGCAAGACCCAGTGCACAGACAGCACTGGCTAAAATACATTCTCAGTTTCTATGAAGATGAGAGATTTGGTAGATACAACCACACATGTAGAGGGATAGATCTGACACAATGCAATGGTTTAGAAACCAGTGTGCTACTGTATCAAAACAAGAACCCAGACCAATTCACTACTCCTAGTTCTGACAAGAACAATGCAACCGAACAGACTGAAGTGTCTGAAAAGGGTTTTCTTTCAGCATGTTCAGAGAAAGTCTCCATTCATATTCAGCTTCACATGTGAATTACATCCAGGGCAGCTTTCTGACTATCAAACCATGTCAACTCCAGAGACTTGGTTCAACTCCAAGAAGCTCTGTGAAAACTGATGGCATACCTAAGCCCAGGATCAACAGCCACATTGGGAAAGAGTTTTCTTATTTTCCCAGAATAACTGAAAAACAAGGAAATGAGAAACAAACCAAACAATGCAAATGCACTGTTAATAACAGAGCTTTTAAAGAATATGCACGAGGAGAAGAGAGAAACACTCAAGAATTCAAGAATTTTATTTAATGGACAGCACATTAAACATCAGGTATGTAGTATGCAGGTTAAGTAGGAGCAGATAGTCTCACATCTTTATTACAACATCATGTCAGTTAGAAATTACACCTACAAGTTGAAAACTTCTGCAGTACTGCTGCTAGAACAGAACTAGCTGTTAGGGTATTTAAAAAAAGCACACAGAGTCCCCAGGTGAGGAATGTAGACTAAGAATCCCATTATTTTACCTGAAATTAAGAAAAAGACAAGTCAAAAAACCCCAGAGCAACCTATTTTCATGACATCTGACCTCTTCTACTGCAGTTTCTTTCTGTATTCATCTTCTGCTTTCCTACTTCATCTCTCAAAACTTTGATGTTACAACTTGCTCATTGTCATCTAAGTGGTGGGTAATTTATCTTGTGGAACTTTGTCAGAACATGTTTGACCACCCAAAATCCTCCTCCTAGCTAGTGAGGCTACCTTTGGCTTCAGCAGGTTTGTTTCCGTATCTGCAGTCCCGATTATTTAGAGGGTGAGGTGGAGGGAAAGGAATAAGGCTAGCAGACCAAAGGCTTCTTCATCAGAAAGGCAAGGAGCTCCAAAAGAACTGAGATGATATTAATGATGGTGGAGCAGCATGAAGCTCCTCGGGTAATTTTTTCAATGCTATTAACCTTCACCTACAAGGCCTGCCCTTAAGTGGTTAAACAGTAACCTGCAAAGTAAAAAAGTTACAAAAGAGACAATATATGCTTCTCATTTAAAAAACTTCTGGGAGAACAGCCAAGCGCATAAAATTGTATTTAAACTTTATTCAGGAGGACAAATGAGGACATTACAACTCTCATACTGGGTAAAAGACTGCTCAATTTAAAATGGACACCAGAGCCTACTATGGAATTCTGAATGCACAAAACAAAAGAACATTTTGGATAGTTTTAGAAATTAACTGTGTCATACGGCACAATTCAGCTATTTACAAGTTTCCACATTGTACGCTGTGTTATTAAGCTTTAACAGTCTTCTGGAACTCAAAAGAATAAAATGTTACAGAGGGTCAAAATTGAAAGACTTAACAGAATTTCAGCCAAGAATCTAGTTTGCCTCCCTCTCTGCTAATATATGGTAATTTTCTACACAGCAAAATGGCAGACATGAAATTAACACATTTAAAATTCAATTTATGCAATTATGAAATTTCACATTGTCCTCTCAAAAATTCCTTACTACTTTATAAAGCAATGCTTCGTTGAGTCAAAGCTAATATTCCCACACAAACCACAAGAGTACACTAGTGGAATTGTTGTTCCTCCCGTATCAGGAGGTGAATGTCTAATAGCAGCCAGCTCACTGAAGCTAGAGCCCTGGTACCTTTCAGAGGAAGAACAAGCTTCAGACCCAGGATGAAAACACATGCAAGTGCTTGGCTGGAGCAACATTTGCATTTTTAAAGAACAGGTTGGCATAAAAAGAAATGGATAATCATCAATTCAGCATTGAGCTCAGTATGCTATTTAATTAGCTTTAAACACAGCCTACAGTTAAGCAACCAGTAAGCTGCTTATTAAAAATACATATTTTTAGTTGCCCCCAAAGCTGATATACTTGCATCAGCTTCATTTGTCCCAAGACAAACAAGTAGTGGCAAAGGGCTGATAGTGCTTTCATGCATTGTTTCCAGTAGAAATCAAAATACTGTAATAGTTTCCTCCTGCTGGAGGAAAAGGGAAAAAAAGAGAGAGAGAGAAACTTGACCTACATAACAAGGCACAGAAGAAACTCAGTTAAGCTCCAGGGTGGTTTTGGGAGGGGGAAGAAGTTTTCTCCTCTGTAACAATGAAGAGTCAAGCAGTTACATATGGCTACACCGACAACTGTTAGCAGATTTGACTTTTAACTACGTGTCTCACTTTTAAGGCTTAAAAATATCCCCTTCCTGTTCCAGGCTACTTAATACTTTTGCCCTAACAATGTAATGAATTAACAGAATTAATTTTTAGGTTGTCCATTACTTTCCTTTAAAGGGAGTTGTTAAAAAGAGACCTCACAAGCCCCAGCCTTTCCGAGGCTCAGTAATCGGAACGAAAGGGGGAACATATGGTGAAACTGTTTGTTTTTCTACAGGAACTATGTACAACCCAAGCACAGCGCGCTCCCGCACAGTGCCGGAGGGGCAAACTTCAGCATAGACGGACTTTAAATCACCTCCCACAGCAAAACACCGATATACACCGACGATCGCGCTCACGGCTCCAAAGTCTGAGCTGGTTTCAAGCCAGGGACGCCTGTCCAGCCTCCCCCCCCC
>JAOEHX010024461.1:0-27152 GCA_025448015.1 Bolborhynchus lineola | reverse complement strand
AGGCGATAACCCAGAGCACTGGGACCAGAGGAGCTCTGACAAGTGGTCATGCTCAGTGCTCAGAGGAAGGCAAAAAACCCCTGGGGACCAGTGCCAATCTGGCCCAGGGGAAAATTCCTTCCTGACCCCAGCACTGGCGATCGGCTACTCCCTGAGCATGTGAGCAAGACCTGCTCCTGGTCCATGGGTGGGTTATGCCTCTAAGGGGACAAGCGGACACTGGCATTGCCTCTTCTGCCTCCACTTGGAGCCATCTCAGGGGCTTCCAACAGCAGTAAAATGCCGCTGGCCTGATCTAGCCTGGGAGCAAGAACCTTTCCAGTGCCTGCCACTGGAGCTCCAAAGCACTGGCAGAAGGCACTGGGCTTTATAGTGCCCCAGAGTATTGTGATGCTGCGTTGCCGGGTGCTGGCACCATGATGCGGGCATGCTGGGCAAAGGGGCCCCCACAGCCGTGCCCACCGCAGCCCTGCTGCTGCTGCTGCCCTTTGCCCAGCGTGCCTTGGAGAAAGGCCTCTGCGGTGCCGGCCCTCAGGCAGTGTCTGTGCCCAGGAGGCCCAGGGGGATGTCCCTGCCCATGGCGGCCGCACACTGGGCACCGCTGCGGGCTGTCTCTCTAAATTAATACCTATGTCCAGACTCTATTGAGGAAGGCTTTCACACCATGGACAGTCACTTGAGAGTGGCGATCCCAGAGGTGAAAGAAAGATAGGGGTTTTGGTTCCCTCTGAGTGAACTTCGCAGAAACGTAGAGGGCAAAAAGCATTTCCTCACCATTCCTTATCAACACACCAAGTGGCATTTGCTACTGCTCTGCTTATGGTGAGGTCTTCTTCTTGGAAAGAAGTAGAATTTCAGAAATCTCTGCTGCATCTATTCCACAGGTTGTTTCGATATTTGCTTGTGTTTAGTGACATTCATATGTCTAGTTTGGGTGTTTGCCTTTCCTATTGCTACTTGAATGCAACACTTCACTGACTGCTGCCTCAGTCCATGTTCTTGACAGCTCAATAAAGTCTTTTGATCCCAATTGGGTTTAAACTGCCTGGACTGAGCAGCTTTTCCCTGCAACACTCAGGAAAAACAAGGAAGTGACTCAGTTGTGTAGAACAGTTCTCAAAGCCTCAGCTAAGTATCACCTGAGGGTACTGTAGAGAGGGCAGAGATATTAAGAGATTGGAAGCAAATCCCCCCAGCACCTTTGTTCAAATCCTTAAAATGCAGAATGACCACCGATCTCTCTCCCATAGGCTTCGTTCTGCTTCATCTAGAGAGTGCCTAAAAACTGGAACAGGCTTCCTACAGAGGTGATCAATGCCCTACGCCCATCAGAGGTTCAGATGGATTTGGACAACAGCCTTAATAACATGCTGATCCTTTGGCCAGCCCCAGAGTGCTCCAGCACTTGCGCTTGATGAGCACTGTAGGTCTCTTCCAACTTCCAATTTTGTTCTGCCTACTTCCTTCTTTCCCAAAGAGTCCATGCTGAGGAAATACTGGGTGATATTTCTTCCCAGCCTTGCACCAGCGGCAGGGATTGAATCATGTCCCATCACAGGCATTGGCTCTGTCACTTTGTGAGAAGGAGGTCTGTGCCCTCTAATGGGGGTGAGAGATGTTGATTGTTTCTGGATGATTTCAGCACCTGAAGACATTTGCAGAAACCATGTGAACTGGTTTTTGAAACTCTTCTGTGTTTATCCAGGGGAGGTGGGTTTCCACAGCATAGCAAAACACCACACCTCTGACAGTAAAAAAAAAAAAAAAAAAAATAAAAAGAAACCAAATCAGATAAGATTACTTTTTCATGATTAATGGCTTTCAGTAGGTAGGTTCCTAGTATCTACTTTCTGGTCTTCAGCCTTTAGGTTAAATATCTTCATTGTTTCTTTGCAACTCAGAAGAATAAAAAATAATGAAATCTAAAAGCCTATATCTATAATACCATGTGAGCTTAGGGAATTGGAGTTTTAAGAAAAATACCAGTTATAATTATTCTTGTGGTAAAGCCACTGGAACAGTGCATCACATTCCTTAAAGCATCTTAGATCTTAAATATTTTCCCATTTATTTTGTTCCTCAGTTTTTAATATTTTTTAATATTATGTTTGATACTATGTTTCTCTTAAGTAGGCATTCACTGACACACATGCTCTTGTTCATTTTGAGTTATCTTAATTATATTTTCTTAAAATAACCGTTTAAAAGTTCATCTCCTAGGCAGATCAAATTCTTTATTAGTTCTCTTTGGATTAGATTTTCAGATTATCTTAAGATAAAATGACTGATTTATATCTCCAAGACTTAGGAATTTCACCCTTATTCACTGTACCGAAATAAAATGGCAGCCTTCACCTGCCTGAAGAATAACTTTGTCTTGTTCTTTTCCTCTCGTCAGTCAGAGAATGGAATGCAAAAGGTGATTAGAAACACAAAAAGAGCTCATTTGGGTTAGAAATGCTGAATTATCTTTTTAAGTACTTGGTATATATATTGGAGAAGAAAAGAAAAAATTCTCTAGTAGGGAGGACTCAGAAAAGATATATCATTCCTTTTGTTCCTTTTTTTTCAAGGAAAAAAGGCAAGTACTTCTGAGATTGACTCAGAGATGGCAGAAGACCCCTAGCTCTTACAGAATAAATTCTTCTAAAAATATCAAAAAAAGGCAGCTTGGGCACTGTGAATGTCATCTTCTTTGACCTAGCTTCATTTTAAGTGAGATCAGGAAGCAACATGATGTTTTTATCCTCTGTGGCTTATCCCTGCATTTTCGAAGTGAATATGTAGTCTATACTGTAATTTGTGAAAACTTAAAACAAGATTTCTATTTCTATTTGTTTTGGTTTTCCCTGCTGTCTGGTTTCAGCAGGGATACAGCTAATTTTCTTCCTAGTAGCTGGTGCAGAGCTGCTCTTTGTCTTTAGTCTGACGACAATGTTGATAACACACTGGTATTTTAGTTGTTGCTCAGTAGCACTTACCCTGATCAAGGACATTTCAGTCTCATGCCCTGCAAGTGAGGAGGGACATGAGAAGCCAGGAGGAAGCAAAGACAAGACACCTGAACCAAACTAGCCAAAGAGGTATTCCATATAACAGCACATCATGCTCAGTATGTAAACTGGAGGGAGTCGCCCAGAAGGCCCAGGTTGCTGCTTGGGTCAGGTCAGGTATTGGTCAGCAGGTAGTGAGCAACTGTATTGTGCATCACTTGTGTTCATTGTTTTCTTTCCTTTCCCCTTTTAGTTCTATATTCTCTCCCCTTATTATTTCCCTTTCCATTATTATTATTGGTGGTAGTAGTAGTGGTTTTGTATTGTATCTTAGTTATTGGACTGTTCTTATCTCAACCCATGGGATTCATATTCTTTCAATTCTCCTCCCCATTCTGCCTGGAGCTCAGATAAAAGGAGGAGAGTGAGTGAGTGGATGCATGGTACTTCGTTACTGGCTGAGTTTAAGTCACGACACATGCTTGAAGCTTTGAACTTAGTTCAATACTTCTTTCAGGAGAAGAGCATGAAGAGCATGCAGAGCCTGATTGCCTTGAGATCAAATAGAGCAGTACTGGAATAATTCAATTTTGGCAGTCGTTTGGCTATTATTTCTGAGAGCAATTTAAAAGATCTTGATGTAAGGTGTTGCCAGGGAAAATATAATACACTATATTTTCAGAATCAGAACTTGGACAGTCATAGTGTCTGCACAAAGTAGGAAAGCCAATTCTTTAATGCATAACATTTTTACTGATGTAATTTGATGTCCTTTTTGTGTCTGAAGAACTAAAACCCAAGACTTTAAAATCTTCGAAGCAGGAACTATCAATCCATAGCTACCCAGCCTCTGGATGTTACTGGAGTTCAAAATAACAATGTAGTGAGGAAGCATTTGAAACAAATCAAGATCTCAGTTAGCATTTCTGGTTTAGTCCTAAATGGCAAACTTCCACAAGCTAATAAACTCTGAGAGATATTTCTGCTAGGGTAATGGGAGAGCGTCTACAGACTTTTCAGTGATACAAGCTGTACAAAATTTTTCTAAGCACAACACACAAAAAGCTGCAGTCATTTTAGCCATTAATATGAACAACAGCAAGGAATGTAGTTTTTATACCTTGTGTGCATAAAACATATTGTTTACATAACTATCAAAACATTGTAAAGTTTTCAGGTACTTTAATATACTTAGGTGACACAAGAACATGCTGGTCAGTGCAGTTTCAGGTGGATTGACGAGTTCAAAAACCTCAGGCAAAACCAGATTGCATTTAACAACATCAGCTCTCTTCAGAGCAGCATTTGCTGCTGAAGTCCAGTTTGTATAGCTAATCAGTTCCATCTTGCTACACCACTGCTTTATTATATCTCCTGAATGGGCTTTATAATCTGAAGCCTGCTGAAGCAATTCAAATCTCCCATTAAAATCTCCTGCCTCATAGGTGCTGGCAGAGATGGGTTAAAAAAAATATAAAAAAATATTTCTACATCCTTTACCTCTGGTAACTGTGCAATGGTTTTGAAACCCCTGCAGAGGTGACTATATTATAGACAAAAAAGTTGGAATAACTTTCAGTATGATCAGTAAATTCTCCGAGATGCTGCTGATGCTATTTAGACCGAATCTGTGCCATGTGACAACAGAATGGAGTAAATAATCACTTAGGGATGCAAGCTGAATTAATGACAGCCTGTGTATCTCAGAGTGTGATAAATTATAGTTTGCTGCTGGCAGCCCGAACTACTCAAATATTTCAGCATTATGACAATTTCTTAAGGCTTCTATAGAATTCATATATAATAGGAGAACTGCCTACAGGGAAGATTACTAGGAAACTTAGAAAAAAGATTTTCATTTTGTGATTTCAGCAATGTCTGTAATTACCAACATAGCCTATCATTTACTAAGTGGTTAGTTGTACAAATGAGACCTTTATCTTGTACTGTAATTACAGTATATAGAAACAATATACTTGTTATGGGTGACTGCACAGATGTGGGTGGTTAAATGCCATTAAATCTGTTTTGGAATATTTCTATTTAAGAATAAATATTTTCAGATTTCCTTTTAGAAAATTTTACTGAATAACCCTTAGAAACAGATACCAAATAAGAAATTTTTGCATAACAGCAATATTAGTGTAGAGCAGGCCTTGTTAAGTACAAATTAGAATTCTTACTGCTAAGATTTTAAACTTAACCACACATGAACTCTATTTTTATCACTACCTTTATATCACATTTCTTTCATAGCCCCCTTTTTTTTTTTACTCAAATTGATTATTGTCAGCAAAGAACTAAAATACTGCTTAAATGTGAATGTGGACAATCCTATCCTGAGTACCTATTAACTTAGTGTTTTGACTTAGTAAAACCACCGAGATTACCCTTTGGAACTCAGTAAGAAAGGCCTGGAAATTTGAAATGAAGCTCTGGTTTGACTGAAAACTTGATTTGCCAGAAAATTATTCAAGCAAGCTCCTTCCAAAACAGAGGGTACTTGAATTGCAGCCACTCCTGACCTTCAATAGTGCCACAATATTACCTTAGAGCTATGATTAAAATTGCTGGTATGGAACTTCCCATGTCAGGCTTAGCAAACAAACAACACAAACCTACTGCTGCTTTAAAAGATGATACCATTCATCAGAGAAACATTTTTAATGTACTTGATTAAAATTATCTTTTACCAAGGTCTGTGTTTATCTGCCTTATACATTTGTCTGTTACGTTACAGATACAATAGCACATTCTGTTATTTTTGTATAACTGTTATCTTTTATACAGATAGAGGATTTTAATAGGGGACCTCACAGTCTGTCTCCATTTCTTCTTCTCCTTGATGTCTTCTATATGTGGTCTGGAAAATGGGAAGGCAGCTAACAGCCTACCTCTACCAGCTTTACATCTGGATTTGTTTATCAGCTGAACAAGCAGACTGGCTTGCTGCTGGACAGCTGCAGCCAGGGTATTAATATTTCAGGCATTGCATATTGTCTCAGCAGAGCTAAGAGGCTGGAGTAAACTGATGAATCCAGTCAGTGCTTTTTTTTCTTCAAGGACAAAATCATGAGTAGGTTTATAATTTCTTAAATGGTGATTTATTATTTACTTGATCTAGTGTAATATTCAAAGTTTTCTATAGACCACATCTGACACCCTTCTCCACAGTGATTACTGTTACTTGGAAAAATGGATTGTTGTTGAGAGTAAACCAGCTGAATCCAGCTTTCTGTTTCTTGAGTGGTCTGCAAAAGGATATAAAATTCAGAAAGACGATAAGCGTGGTTTATTAATTGTAAAGATTAAAAAAAAACCCAAAACCCAACAAAAAAAGAAGAAGCAAACAAACCCAGAGGTTTACTCTGGTTTGTTTAGTTTTTGTTGGTTTTATTTTCTGAAAAAAAGTGTATCTATTTAAACTTGACTATTCACAGTACTGTCGTGATTTAACCCTAGCCAGCAACTAAGCACCACTCAACCGCTCACTCACTCCCCTCACAGCAGGATGGGGGAGAGAATCAGAAGGGTAAAAGTAAGAAAACTAATGGGTTGAGGTAAAGACAGTTTAATAGATAAAGCAAAAGCTGTGCACACAAGCAAAACAAAACAAGGAACATTCACCACTTCCCATGGTCAGGCAGGTGTTCAGCCATCTTCAGGAAAACAGGACTCCATCACATGTAATAGTTACTTGGGAAGACAAATAACATCACTCTGAACATTCCCTTCTTCCTCATTCTTACCCCAGCTTTATATGCTGAGCATGAGGCCATATATGGAATATCCCTTTGGTTAGTGGGTTAAGCTGTCCCAGCTTTCCCCTCTCCCAGCAACTTGTGCACCCGGAGCTCATTCACTGGTGAGGCTGAGTAAGAAGTAGGAAAGGCCTTGGCTGTGTATAAGAACTGCTCAACAGCAACTCAAACATTTCTGACTTAGCACTGTTTCCAATACAATTCCGAAACTGCCCGATAGTAGCCACTATGGAGAAAATTAACTCTACCCGACCTAAAACCAGTACAAATACTTAATTTTGTTACAACTTACTCAGCCATTCACCAGGAGCATCAGATCCAGTGTTTCCTGACACACTGTGAAGTAAAGTCTCACTCTCTCAGACAGATATCAGTATCTATCTGCAAGTGTACAGACGATACATGCATTTCTGTGCAAGCATATGTGTGTGTGTACAGACACATAAAAATGTTGAAAGTAGATATATCTGTATAAAGGCAAAAATAACAGTTGGCTATGCAGAGAACAGCTGTTCTCACCTTTTTGTGTGTCAGAATGCAATGTTGAGAGATATTACACAAAGAACACATCAAGAACTTCGTAAACATTTAGTGTACATAAATGTCACTTTTATTCAAATATTACTTGCTTTGAGTTTGGCAGGCATAATCTCTGAAAGAAAATATCACTTGCTTTACTGTTTTTTTAATATTCATACACTTCCTAAGAGAACAATCTGGAAGAGTTCCACAGTTGCCACAGCAAAACTTGCTATCACTAGCACTACTGGGCCAGCTAATCTTCCCCACTTGCAATTCAGACAGTTAACTTTCTCCAGGAAAATTGATTAAAGCATTTTCAATATCATGCTCATGAATAATCTAGAGGAAAATAAAATGTGCATACTGTCGCCAGTAGTTAAATATGCCCTGGAGATGCTGAAAAGATTCTTTAAGCCCTGCCCGTATTAAAAAAATTGAGATTGTGGGAGACAGAAATATACCCAGGTAGTTCTAGTTTTGCTTGGCGTCAAAAAAAAGTGCGTCTCTATACACAAGCGCCTAAGCTCCTCTTATCTGGCAGATGGATGAACTGCGTGTGCAGCATCTCGTGGATACAGCTGTGACCTTCTACAGCATATCACGTGACCTTCTTCAGCATATCACAAATACCTGGGGTATTTCTGTAACATGTTGATTTTGTAGCTGGTAATGTGACTACTCTGAAGAACTTTGTAAGGTGATCACCATGGGGTGAAGCAGATGTTTATTCACTATTTGATAGGAGGTAGCAATGACAAAATTTCTTAAAGATAAGCAGAAGAATTCAGTATTAAACCACTGGTAGCAGTGACCAAACAAGGAATATCTCACCCAAGCTCAAGGCTTTTACACAAGTTCTAGCCTAATATAAGAATACAATTTAGTGGTCTCTTATTGAAAGTTTGATTTTTTAAAATTTAACTTTATGAAACATATTCTTAATTCACAATATTTTACCGTCCATTAGAAAAAAAACTTCCAGAATTACAAAAGTTTTTTCTGTAGTACACTATTTTTAAAGATGATAAGTTAAAATTTAGACGAAAACATTTATAACCACATTATATTATCCAGAGTGATTTAGGTATTTAAGGAACTTGGGTTTTTTTCTTATAAATGACATTTATGAGAGATGGTTATACCTGTAGAATGCTTCATGCTGCTACATAGAGCAGAAGCATCTGTTCTTTGCTGAAAACTGTCACCCCAAGCCATGAAGGTTAAAGTACGAATGAATTCAGACTTTCTTAATTTGTAGTTGATCAGTGCTATTATTACTGTAATATGCAATTGGTTTGTAGCTGGAGCAAAGATTTCGAATAACAGAGAACAATCTGTATTGTTATGCTCAACCTGTATTTCTCAAAAAGCACTATGATTTTCTTTGTGAGTAGCTAAAAAATTGGTAAAGAAAATGCAAACTCAATTCTATGCTGTTACCTAATGCAGTTTGCCATGATATGGCGACTCAACTTTGAAATTATATCCATTTTATAGGAAACTTCTCAGAATATGTAGGCACTCTAGATAATTTTTAGCCTTTCAATTAATGAAGAAAAATAGATTTAAAGAATAACTAATTTCTTTGTTATGTTTTGTCATAATGTTTCTCTCACTTTCATTGGTTAAACCTTCTGTAAGCTTAATTTATTATTTTTCCAAGAATCTTTCTGTAGCTATTCAGATGCAATTGTGAATACAGCCATTTCATTCCTTTTAATAAGTAAGTTGCCCCTCAGATACCTCGCTACTCTCTGATTTGACCATGTTACTCGCTTTAGGTTGCAAGAGTGGGAGAACAGGACAGAAAGAACAAACTCAGGGACTTCCTCAAAGGTCAAGTGATGCTCACCATTGTGTGTGCTGCCCTGCTCCCCAGTCTGTGGTGAAGGCAGAGGTCCCTGTGACTCCTATTCTGCCTTCATGGTGACCTTCGGTTGGACCCTAGGAAGCAATGCAAATAGATAACTGGCATGTTGTGATCCTTTTCCAGAATGTCTTTTCAGTCTCAGGCAATTAAGCAGGTCAAGAAAATTCTTCACTCAAGTGGAAAAGGATGATTATTACAGGCTTTTAGCATATTTCTCAGTGGGACAAATGGTTTCAGTCTTATTTAGGCTGTTCTGCATAAAAATTAGTTATTTACTGAGGTGTGGACAAGGATTGCTTTCACAAGATGTCTCCAAGACTACATCTGCACAAGATATTTTGGTGAGTTTTTGGTTTTGAATTACTGAGTATTGAAGTATTGTAAAGTTGCAACAAAACAGGACTGAGAAATGAGAGTGTGCTCTTTTGCAAGAGGGTGTTCTGTGTAAACTGTAGATTTCAGTCTTCTCAAACAGATGACAGAACTGAAACTTGGATCTCCCATGCACCTCGTAAAATGGTCCAGTTTATGTGATGCTACAGAAAAAGGGATGGAGAGCTAAGGATGCCAGTGGAATCTCCTTGCTGTTTTCAGAAACCAGCCTTTGATTTTCTTTGCTTTCATGATAAATGTTTGAAAAAGAAAGTTCATATCTTTGGTGAAAAGGAGTATTATTTTTATGAAAAATACAAAAGTGAATTGTAATTTCTTTTTCTTTTTAATTGAAACATTTACAAAGCATACTCTGTTCATTGCAGTCCTTCATTACTATCTTTTTAAAAATCCTTCAATAGTGAGTCATTCTTAAAATAATATAAACCCAAGAATTCTTTCTAAGTTTATTAAAATTTCTGAATATATAAAACAGGACAGTGGATTTTGAAAGTTTTGACCTTCAGCTTCAATATTTTGTGTTTGCTTTTGCTGGCTAATACCTTTCTTCCCACAGTTTAGTGAGGCTGTAAACTGTGTGGAAGGGAAAAGCAGGGCAACCAACATTCAGAATATTGAAAAGGTTGAGGTAATAAAGCTCCTGTCACAGATTGTATGAGATATTAAAATTCTGATGCTTAATTCCCCTGACCACAGTTTCAAAGGAAAGAAGACAATGATACAATGCAAGCTCAGTCTGAAAAATATCACAGTGAGAATAAGTAAGGTAAAATCTTGAATGAATCTATTTGAAATTAGTAATATCTTGATTTTTAGAGGTTTTAGTGCTATATTAAGGAAATCCAGGTAAACAGAATTCAAAATTCAGCTCACTAAAATATGTGTGGAGTAAGATAAAGCCATTATGGCTTTCTGAATACATAAGGATATATTTTAGTTTATATTTTTATTTCCAGAAAGAAATAAGATGAAAGAAGTAATCTACATCATCAGGGTGAATGAAGTTTTGCTGCCTTTGTTGTTCCAAAGTGTATGAGTTCTGAATCATCATTTTCGTGGAACGAGCCATTTGCAATGTCACTTTTCTTGGTGATTTTCTGGTCTACAACACTTGTGCTTGGTATTCATCACCATGACCAGTGTACCTTCCTTCCACTACCTGGTTGTATATTTTCACAACCTTTGTAGAAACATAACAAAACTTTACCATTCAACCAGGCTGAAATTAGCTAGCAAGTTGAAAATGTTATGGTGTGCATAGGTACAGAAAGGGATTACTTGTATCCTACTGGGAAAGTAACACAACAGAAAGTCAGAATGATGGAAACTTCGGGGAGAAGACAGAGAGAAAGGGCATAGCTGGGGGAAATGGTAAGGTAGATCAAGAGTAATTATCAAGGTCATGAGTGTGATAGTGCTCGATGTGCCAGAAAAAAGGAAAGTTCTTGCATTTAACAATACTTTGTGTGCATGCACATTTCTGAATCTGCAATAAATTTCACACATTTTTTGAAGTGGATGCTTACACGCTCCATGCAGGTTAATTTCCACCTCTGAGTTCAAATTCTTCCAAAAAGAATTCTTCTTCCCCCACATACTTTCACCAAATGGAATATATATATAAGATTTTTTCTTATTTTTGTTTGTTTGTTTTGTTTTGATTTGATTTGATTTTTTTTTATGAGGAAAACCCTTTGGGCTGAGGATGCATCAGGAAAAGTACAAAAAAAGGGAATATATTCAAAGAGAATATATAAAGATAAATTCAGTTGGACCCCAGGACTGAGGAGAAGGAAAACTCAATGCTACCATCACAACTCTCCCAGTGAGACCTAGGGACACTGATGACTTTCTATGGTATTTGTGCCACCCAGAGGTGCCTGGGCATAGTAGGCATAATATCAGGGGAAAGGGGTATATTTTTCTAAGTTTTCTTGCATAGCAATTTTAGAGGTGCCACTAATTATGTCTTCTTGTTTTAGTTGGAACTATTATGCTTTAATGACAATTATTAATCTGGTTAAATTATATTTATTTGTAACTTTTAAATTAGGTTGTCAAGAAATTCTTAGCTCCATGTCTATCATGAGTTCCCTTTTTCCCTCAACAAGACATGGAAAGGATCTCTGTGAATATGAGGACTTGGAACCACAAACCATGATGTCTTTACCATTTGGCTTTTGTGTATTTGTGCATGAAGTTACTACTAGTCTTGCATACTTGTTTATTTTGGATTAGGAATTTGAAAAACTCTCTGTCATCAAAGGTGAGCAAGACCCAACTTGTATACTTTCTTCCTATACATTTTACTCCCCATCACAATCTATATTTAATTATATACTTAAAACATACAAGCTTATCAAGGATAAATTAATGAATGGCCTAACAGATGGGACTTTCCCACTGTGTCAGGTATCTGCCTATAAGTTACTTTGGTGCCATTTCAGTCTAGTTCTTCAGTCTCTAGGGTATACTAGAGTAAAGGAGTTTGTGTATTTAAGGGTGTAGTCCATTGTTCCATTAGAACTAGCAAGGGTGATGTTAACAGCCTCATTCTAGGAGAGTTTTTGTTTGAGAAGAGGCCCCAGTAAGGGTGGACATTTTTCCAGCTACTTCTTGGATGTAATGGCATGAGTAAAAGAAAGAATTTGCGTTTGACCTCTCTGTCACCTTGTTCTGCTGGGTTTCAGCACTATAATTTCATCTGGGTTTGCTTTCATCTGGAGACCCATGAGCTTTTTTACATATGCAACTTATCTCTTCTGTTTTGACAGGTTTGTTAGTCCCAAGCTGTTCTTTTTCATACTGTACCTCATACTAACTCCTACATAGGTTCTTCTTTTCCCTGAGTTAATTTGTCATCTTATTGATGAGAAGGTTCCTAATCAGCACTTTCTATCAACTCAAATGCTCCCTTTGAGCAGCAAAACTGAAAACCACTGAAACTGCTAGTTTAGACCTCTTAATTCAGAGCATTAATAGCTCAAACAGCCATCTTTACCCTCTTATTTCTTTCTAGTCTTTGTGTGGTTTTATTTGTTTGTTTGTGTGTCTTTTCTTCCTTTTTTAGTTTATAACATATTTCACTCACGTGCTGATGCCAAGTGGGGGAGAGAGAGAGGAGGAAGAAAAGTCTTTCTTGGATTTTCTTATTTCCCTTCCAGTTAAGTAGGTGGCAAGACGACTTGACCAGCACAGCTGTTTTTTAAAACTCCAGCTTTCTTAGTCATTTTCTAAGGCAAGCTATATTTTCAAGTAATAGACAAATATGATACTTCAGAAATAACGATTGTCTAATAATTAGAGTCAATATTTGATTAATAAACACAAACTGCAGGTAGATTCTAAAGCATCTTATCCATCAGTGCACTTGTGACTATTTTCTGCAAAGTTTATCTTCAGCTGTCCTTGAAAAGCAGTGCAGTCTGGTGATGTGGCCTGGGGAAATGGAATGACTAGTGCTCATCTTAGTGATGTCCTTGGATTGCTTTGTGGCTGTGATTAAGTTTATATCACTGTAGTTTGCCTCTCTGTTTGTAAAAAAGAGGATACCACCTTCTGCAAACTTCCATGATTTTCTGAGAAAATGTGCAAAGTAAAATCCCAACTCCATAAAGTCTTAATTCATCTAAAATTAAATCCTTCCACTAAACAATGAAGTATTTACAATCCTTCTTCTCCTTACAAATATCGACCTTAAAGTACACAGCATTATTCTGCCCCCTCCCATACCAACTTAAATAATATGTTGAAAAAAAGTTCTTTGTTTACCAAGAGCTCTAGACACTGATAATTTCATACTGATACTTAAAAATGCCCAGCTGTAATATATATTTTGGTAGTTTGGTAGGATGCTGTACTGGGTAGATTTCATAAAGTTACTTTTATTTGCATTAAGTTACTCATGAATTGATGTAACAGAAGAGACAATATTGTCTGGTGTAAAAACAAAACACTTCTTGCTCTTAGACCAATATGCTCCTCAGGCAATGGTAGTAGTCAAGGAACTGCTAAGCATCACTCCAAAAGTTATCACTTCTTGTCCTCTGCTTAGAATTGCTGCCTGTCTTAGCACCTTAATGACTTCATTCAATTTTAAGTAATTTCAAAAAGAATCTTTTGAAGGGCAACTGTAACTGTTGCAAGATTTTAATTAAACATGACTAGAAATACTGTTAGCTTCCTTAACATCTGTTGATATACAGCATACATAAGGTATTATGCCTTATAGAGTTCTGTGTAGTTTTAGCCAGTTTAGAAATACATGATAATTTAAGTATATCATAAAAGCACTTGATTTCTTTCTACTTCTACATATTGCAATATGAATTTAACTATATTGTTGCTTCTTTACCTTCCTATTTCTCTTTAATTTACTAAACTCTTTCTCCCCTGAATTTTCCTTCCTGAAATCAGGAAAGATTTTTTTCCCACTACTAAGTTTCTTCTTTTACTATATCAGTGATTTCCAGTCTCAGTAATGGAAAACTGATTTTTTTCCCTTCAACTTATGTTTTTGAGAATAAAGAAAATACTAGTTACTAAAGTTTTTATCATACTTTCAAAAGCAGAGAATGAAGTTAATTCAGATAAATGTTTATACTTATTAACCTGCTTCAGGATGTTTTATCTCAGTGTAATAATAGTATGGCTCATTGGGAATAATTTAAGCTGATTGTTGGTATCCAGTTCACATTTATTTGAAAGGAACATTGATTGTCAACTTTTTGTCTGCATTCCTACTAACTACAATGCCTAAAATACCCTGTAATCTAATGACAATGAGTGATGAAGTTACACTGATGCAGAATTTAAACTTGAATACTCATAATTCTTTCTACAAATAAATTGTGGTTTGGTTGTGTTGTTTTGTTGTTTTTTTTTTTTTTTAATTTCCTGAGTACATGTTATGAAGCCTGTTTTGTGCATTCTTTAAGTAGTCATTTTCATTTTGTATTAAAGACACGGTACATTAAAATTAACTAATCCTATGTTTGTTTAAAGTAGTCTATCATCGAGTGCAAATGAAGTAAACCAGCAAACGCAGGATCAAACACCACAAGCCACTGGCAATTTTTTGGTTTTTAGCCTAACAGCTGCCTTTTCATAGGGTGAATACCAAAGCTTCTTTTAACTTTAGTGCAAACCAGAATGTCATATTTGATGTTTGATTAGAGGAGCAGGCCTCAAGCAAGAAGAGAAATATATCTAGAAGGGGTAAGCAAGTAACGATATTTCAAAAATGCTGTCATTCACTGTAGTATTTACCTGTCTAAATAAAATCTGCAGAATTTTGGGGAAGACATTACAATTTTTTTTATTTTTTTTTTTTTCTACAGTCAGCACCCTGTTAAGCCTGTGAGAAAATGTCTTTAACTTGGTGATTTTGGCTCTCTTCTTAAAGGTGTCATTTTCAGGTGCCATGCAGTGGACAGGACCTTAGGTAATCTGTAGGAAATGACCTCTTCATTGTAGGATTTTTGGCTGGACTCCATAATCATATTTGCCCACACCATTTTGTGTACCTAAGCTCTTAAATAGAAAACTGATCTTTGCAAGGCAGCTCAACAAACACCCCAGTGACTCTCTAGGTACTAGTTACACAATATTAAGAATTTTTCCATTTTAGTATTCACATGTTATTTTTATGTAATATTCTATCACACAATTTTCGAATGGAAAATCTCCCACTGAATGATAGGGCAGCCTTTTGCATTAAGGGGCTTCTTTTGTCTGCTCTGATTAGCAGTAACACTTCTCTATTTAAAAGCCTGGTTTGCCATGACAGTTACATGTGATGTGAACAATCTCGCTTTTTGCAAAGTCTCAGGGTATCACACCATTCATACATTTTAATTAGCAGTTTAGCTAGCATTGTTAGTGAGGTAATACATGTCTCTTTCAAAAACAAATTTCTTTGCTAGCCATCTCGGTCCTACCATCCTTTTCTCTGATAGCAGAGAAAAAAAAGCAAACATTTTGCTCAGATCAAATGCACCTCAAGATCAGAGGAGAGGAATGAAAACAGAATTTAAACATCCAGTTTGGGTGTCTTGGTTTATTATGAACCCAGTTAGAAAAGCACTCCTTCTTTGAAGGACAACTTGAAACACTTTTTATTAGAGGTAGCAAAAAATAGTGGAGATAATCCTACATCCCTTCAGATGCTGGGATCCCTGAGCTGTGCAACACTGAAGTAGCCTTTAGTCAGGACACAACATGCTGTGCAGACCCCATCCGTAGAAGGGCCTCTCTGGTTGCTCTTATGAGCTCGTATGGGATTTTCTAACAAATAAACCACCAATATTCATAATTTTTATAATTAAAAGAGTATTCCCATGGGAACTTCTTGCTGAAGCTCTTGATGAGGCAAGGATGAGAAAGTAGTTCACCAGTTCACTGGTGGGAACTGCCTGTGATCCCCTTTGTTACATTCAAACAGCAAAGTTTATCCTGTGCTGAAGATATATGCACACCATAACATAACCTGAAGGCCAGACTGTCCAGTCTGTTCAGTGAAGCACAGCATGGGCTTGGACCTGTCCAGTTTAACCATGCTGTGAATCACTAACTCCTCAGTGTGCAGTGATCTCATGGTCAGGATTGTTAAACTTGCCACTGTGCAATTGTCCTGTGTGGTGTGCTTTTCTCAACCTGAGCAATATGACAAGCCTAAGAAGTAGTATTAAAAGGCAAATGTGCAGGTTTAGCAGGTTTCTTTTGAAAGTACAAAGGACAAGTGCATCTCAAAAATACTGGTCTTGCTTAGGCCTACTTGGCAGCAGCTGCTGCAGTCAAAATCCTCCTTTTTTGCCAGAATAAGGTTGCAGGAAAACAGTATTTAATTAGATTCTGATTCCTCTCAAATCATATTTCTCATTTGACAGTGCTGCTAAAAACACCTGAGAAACCTCAGCATGAAATTTGTTTTCATATCAGATTTGTCCATCTTTGGTTTTACAGCTTGTCCTTGTATACTAATTGCTATGCAAATTGAGAGATTTTGACATGCTGTACACTTGCACCAGCAAGGGACCATTCAGGCAAACTCTGAGAGTTTTCATTTAGTCACATTGTGCACTGGCTGCAACGAGAGACGTTGATTCTGTGTTAAACCACAGGAACATGACTTAATCTATCTGACGACTTCTGCACTAGGGAGTTCAGTACTCTGGGCCAGTTTTATCAGCAAGCCTCCAGCTTATCTTGTCAGCTTTAGCAATGGCAGTAGTTCCAGTTTATACAGACAGAGGGAGCAGGCAAGGGATGCACTCACACAGGCCAGATTCTTCATGAATGTCTAGTGGCTGTTGTCTCAAGATACCTAAATCTAAATTGACTTTGTCCCTGTTCATGCAACCTAAAACAGGAGACCAAATATAACACAGTTACACCTGGGATTAAGAATACTTGCACAGTCTTTTTAATGTGGGGGAGATTAATATCCTAGCAAGTTAAGGTGTTTGCTGTATGTGAGGTTTGTTGAATTAAAGGGTAAGCTAGTATAATAATATAGCATCATAAACCTTCTAAGGAAATATGGAAGCCGAAGTCATTCATCAGTTTCAGCCCCCTGTGAGAATCTCTTTGCCCTTGATGCCTGGGCATTATGGGATGCCTTTCAGCATACAACAGCCTGCTCAAGCAAATAAAGAATTTGACACTTTTGTCCTGTGAGTTGCAGAGCTGTTTGTGGTTTGTAACTGGACAGAGAATGGGCATAATTGTACATTGCATTAAATCTATACTAGCATGATGCTCCTCTAATTAGAATGGCTCTGGGTCTTCTGTATGTGCATGGGCTGAGTGGCATGAAGCAAATAGTCAGTAATGTGAAGTTTCTCAGTAATCTATTCTGTCAGTTTAATATTCTTCAACATCATTCTTTCTTGGTGTGTTATACCTGAAAGATGGTTAACAGAGAAGCCATTAGCCAATTCAAAAATTATGGGGAAGTGTCCTTTGTAGAGCAAACCCATCCAGAACACTTAGAGGCAATATTGGTAAGCTATCAAAGCACATGGGATGTAAAAATTCAAGCTCCTAACCTCAAGAGCTAAACAGGCATATGGTTTCCATGTTGCTACTTAATGTTGTGAAATGTTTAGAATTGAGTTGTGGTGCACTGAGCTGATTGTTTAAAAATTTCCTTCCCCTATGCCTGAAATAGAGCTTTTCATAGCAGCTCAGGTTTGAAACAGCTTTATTAAGAATTGACAAACATTAGCTCTTTTTTTTGTGTAGTTTATATGACTAAGTTAGGAAAACAACAACAACAAGAAGTCAATTACAATGTCTTGCAACTTCCCAGGCTTGGTCTGGTTTGGTCTCATTTTAACATGTTTGTTTACATGGGCTGAAGGCACTTCAAAAAGTGCCTAGATTATTAGAATAATTAGTTTAAACTACTGTGACTGATGTTTTCTTAATTTGTAATGGCAGGTCCAGACGACTTCTCATAGTTTCATTTTTCTTGTCAAAATGATTTCTTTCTTTCCCTCTAGTAGCTTCTATTGCAGCTGTTTAGTGGTTTGTATTTCTGAATTTATTACCATTTTTTAAGTCACAAAATAGTTTCATAGTTTAGGTGTGATACTTTATGGTACAGTAATTAATATCAGTACATGTACATTGTCAACATTCAATTTATAGCTTAAAAAAATAAATTTGAATTCATCTTCTTTTGAATTTTCTATTCTGAATCTGCTCCTGCATGCAATAAGCTAAGGGCAATCAACTGACATGGCCACATTATGTAAAAATATATCCCTGGATCTGGAGAGTGTCTTCATTCCATGTTTTGGATGTGCAGACTTTGTAATTCCTACCTGATAAGCTGAAAAAATATTAAAAATTCCTAAACTTCTCATTTTTATCAGATTAAATGTCTATAACATCCAGTTGGGAGCTTACGTATTAAACTAGGTTATTCAGATTTCATGTGAACTGCTGTAAGAGAATCCCTGTTCAGGTCAGTGAGCTGAATCAACCCTGAACAGAAGTCATCTGACTAGCAAACTTTCAGGTGATACCTCAGAGCTGTGTTAGAATATAAAATTTATTCACAGTGACTATATATGAAAAAGGACATCTCTAATTCAACAAACTTCCTTTAGGTAAAGATCAGGAGGCAATTTTAATGAATGAGAAGTTGTTTCACAACTGGGTGCATAGATGTAAATCTCCATAAAAAAATGTTACATCACTGTGACCAAGTATATAAAATAAGCTTGTGAGTACAAGAAAGAAAAGTAACAGAGGACAAAAAACGAGATTTTCTGATGTGTCTTTTAAATTTTGTTGTTGAGAGAAGCACTTGACTTAGTTGAAAATGAAAAGGCATTTCAAGCACTGGGAAGCCTTATTTATGCTGAAAATAATTTCTTTCAGAAGAGTTATGTGTTTCTTAAAGAAATGAAGGGTATCTCAATCCTTTGAAACAAAAGCCAGATGGACAAGACAGACTTGCAGCTCCAAGAGTAAACTTTTGCTATTACAAGTTCAAAAAGTATTTTTTTCTGCAAGTAGCCTGCACTATCTTAACTAGTGGATGGCTGATTTTAATGTATTAGGATCATGTGTGAGGTAAGCTGCTGTTCAATGAGAAAAGATATCAGAATCTAGGCTGTAATGGGAGTAATATGATTCAGAATTTCAGATCATAGTGTTTACATCTCAAATCATCCATTTAGCCTTCTGGAAGTTTGGTAATTAGTACAAAGCCAATGAAGATTCTACTTCAAGGAGCTGAAAAAGAGAAGAGAGTTCTTAAGCATGAAGAAACAGAGTTATGCAAGGTGGCCTATAGGAAATTATATTCTGAATGCAGAAAATATAATCTATAAATTTTTAAGTGTGTTCAGAGTAGGCAATTTAGATAACTAAGTGCATACAATTTCACAGGCAGCTATTTCAATTCTACCTCTGTAATAGAAAAAATTATTTTCATTGAACCTGAAGACTTGACAGTACATAAGAATATCTTTGTCTTCATAACTATGAAAAAAATAATGTTTATTTTCCATATTTTAAGTGTAAGGATTATAAAAAGCTCTAGCAATATGTAACTGGACTGAAAAAACAAACCAAAAACTACCAAGCAAAACAAAACTCCTAATAAAAGTGTATACTTCTTCCTTAAATGTTAACTTTGTTTTACTATTCAACCCCTGATTTTATTTATATGCATCAATTTCACATTCTGCATTTGTAATAAAGGCATGAGAAAAAAACCTTCAGCATATGGAAGGCTGCATCTATTCTTCTGAATCATATTACACTTTATTTAATTACTATTGTAAAAGAAAATAAATTGCATAATATATCTACCTTATAATGGTAACTGGGAAAGACTCTAAGACTATGAAAGAAATTCTGGTTTTTATACTGTGCATTTAGAAGATTTCAATCATCGCTATTCCTTCTTCACTTTGCAAGGTTTGTTTTCTTCCCTATATGCAAGAGTAGGCAGACTTCCTAAGAAGGAAAGCAATGTAAGGAAAATGTAATTATAAGCCCATATATAATAGCATGACAAAATAATACTTTAGGATGTAAACCCTGAATTAACCTAAATGCAGAATGACTTAGATTTAAAATCAATTAAGTTCCTTTATTTTTTAACTTTTTGACTTACATTTAAATTTTGTAATTTGAATACTTTATTAATCCAAAAGAGTTATCTGTTTGATTAGTCTGTGTTCAGCAAAATGTATGCTTATTTTCATAGAATCATAGAACCATAGAATCGACTAGATTGGAAAAGACCACCACTAAATTGCATCACTGGGGGACTCATCTATATGTTTTTGAACACTTCCTCTTTCTGTCCATGTTGCTCAAAGCAACAGAATCTGGTACTAAATCTTTTCTTTTGCTAGTAGTAATTTAATGTTAAACAAGAACAACAAAATAATTCACCTGTTTAGTTTATGAGAGACTTAAATGCACTTTCATTACTCAAAGTAGACATGGATACACTATGTAAAAGTGTACTATTACGTAGTAATACTGAGTAATAGGCATTGTGTAATAGCAAGTCCAGGTATTCCTCCCTTTTTTATAAAACGCATGCCAGAAGAATGTAACTTCTTTTTCAGCTATATGAGAAGAAGTCCTAGGATCTGTGAACTGAACAAAATTAATATTTTGCAAGTCAGGTCTTTAGTAATGTGCTTAGTAATCTCCATACTCTGGCAAAATCTTTATTCCTTGACATTTATATGGTTGTGCTCATTTTGGCTAAGGTAGAGTTAATATTCTCCACAGGATCTAGTATGGGTCTTGGTTTTGGAATTGTCTGAAAACAGTATTGGTAACACAAGTATGTCTTAGCTATTGCTCAGCAGTGCTTACATACAACCAAGATCTTTTCTGGTTCTTACTCTTCCCCACCAGCAAATGGCTGGGGGTGCACAAGAATCTGGGAGGGGACAAAGCTGGGACAGCTGAACTCAACTGTTAAATCAAAACGATAGTCTATACCATATGGCATCATGCTCATCATATAAAGCTAGGGGAAAAGGAAGAAGGGGGAAACATTCAGAGTGATGGTGTTTGTCTTCCCAAACAACCATTACATGTGATGGAGTCCTGCTTTCCTGAAGATGGCTGAACACCTGCCTGACCATGGGAAATGGTGAATGAATTCCTTGCTTTGTTTTGCTTGTGTGCACAGCTTTTGCTTTACCTATTAGACTATCTTTATCTCAATTCATTAGTTTTATCACTTTTACCCTTCTGATTCTCTCCCCCATCCTGCTGTGAGAGGAGAGAGTGAGAGCCTTGGTAGTGCTTAGATGCCAGCTGAGGTTAAACCATGACAGTGGCTTATCTGGTCCCTTCTTGCTACTGAGCAACCTTATCAGAGAATCAATCTTTTGTGAAAGGAATATACAAGTACTACATTTTGCTATTTCTTTGACACAAAGTTCTGTGAGTAATTCCACATTCAAGAATATGTCAGAAAAGACAGAAGATACTAAATCCCCCCTGAATATATATAAAAAATAGGCTTATAATTGAAAGTACAGAAGGTCAATAAAATGAGATATAGCTTGTCGCCAAAATTATTGGCCTATATGGTGTTTTCACAGAGTAATGGGGAACCACAGTGGAATAAACAAGGTATAGTAAATCAAGAACTGGAGGTTATCCCCGGTTCTGCCAATAAGTAAGTCTGTGGTTTGGGGCAAAACATGCTCAGTTAGCTTTTGATAAAGCAACTGCTGCTTTCTGGAGGAGCAGTGGGTACTGGAAAACTTCTGAAAAACCTTACAATTGACTCAGCTGGAGGCAGGAGTTGGAGTGCTTACACACACACACACACACACACACACACACACACACACACATACTCCCTTCCTATTTCAGCTCCAAGGACTCTGGTGTTTCTTTCCAAACCAAAGTTTTCATTGGTTTTATTCAGTGAAGCAGTGCTGCATTTAGTCATGCCTGAAATAAATTTGTTCTCAAAATGATGTTTCTCCAAAGGCACAAGTCTAACAGTGCATAACAACATCACACAAGAGAAGTGGTGGTGATGTGACTCTTCCACTGATATTTGGACATTATTCCCTAATTTTGAAGGAAATACTTAGGAGGTAAAGGCTGCTGTATTACCAGTTACTGGCATTTCTACAAGAATACTCTAGTAGACCTCTCAGTGAATTCATTTGACTAAATATATGAGCCTGAGGGCAACATCCCTTTAGGTGGTGTGTAGGAAAGCCCTGTTCAGTGTCAAATCGTTGATTTGTGCTTGGTGCTACTTTCACACAAACAATTTAGAGCTGTGTCTGAGGGCAAAGGGTTTTGTGCTTTTTTCCTTTTCCTAACTGGGATGATAAGAAATGTTTTAAAAATATTCTTGAGTTCTACTGAAATTTCATACAATGATATTCAATCATTGCTAGAGAAGCTGGATTGCTTTCCTTGCATTTAAATTTGCAGTTATAAGTGCAGAAGCATGGCAACAAGATAATAGAATTTCTTAAAACTTTGAAAAGAAATTAAACTGTCAGCGTAGACATTACAGCAATGATCATTGCAGTACTGTGGAAATTAAAAGCACATAATTACTTATGAAAGTTTAGGGCATCATTGCAAACTTCATTTTTTCTTCTTCGAAACAATATGTTTGATCACCCGTTTTTCATACAGTCTAGCAGAAATATTGGAGCTATGTATTTTGGAAGCCTCTCATAGTATGAAATGCACATAAATTCAAGTAATTGTTACTATTATGAGTTTTGAAGTCATGAGAACAAGATTGCTGTTAATGACAGAAATAGTGAACATTTATAAGTATGTGTGATATAACTACAGGTTGCGGAGGAGTCTACACTATATGACTCACAGAAGCAGTCTCCTAAAATGAAACAGTAAAATCATAAAAGCAATCACATTAAATTTGAAAAAAAAAAAAAAAAAAAATCTATTTCCTCTTTCCAGAGAGTAGCATAACTTAAAAAAGATGACTGGAAAGTGTCTGGGTTTATAATTAAAAAATCCCAATTGTCTAATTTGTATTTAAAAACTGATTTTCATCAAAGAGATTATATCAGCATTCACCTGATATCTAAAAGTGGGTTATCTTCGGAAACATAAAGAAATTTCTTCACAAATGAGAGCTTATGAGTGACTGCAACTGGCAAGGAAAGAAGAAAGAAAATGTTTTAAATTGTGTGAACTTTCTGGCATTTTAATTGTTGATGAATGCTGAATATGCTGAGGAATACTGTCCAAAAAATGTTCTTTGTTGGTAGGAACTATGTAAAAAAAACATTACAAGGAGAAATGGAAGAGGAGATTTTTAAAACTGCATGAAAAGCATGCTTCTGAAAATAAATAAGAAACATGGTTTGTCCACAAATGAAATAATACATCTCAGTTTGTGTTAGCAGCTGTTTAATATGCATATATTGTTAGTAGTAGTAGTAGACCTCTTATGTTCAGACATGTCTAAACCTGTGAACTTCTGAAATGCAACTGTAAGCATTAACTGAGGAGAAAACTCTACTCTAAAAAAAAAGTATAAAATAGATATACCCTTAAATTTTAGAGAAAATCCTCTTTCATTCTTTACCATTGTTCATTTTTTTTCTAATACAATACTGTTTTGATTTTGATCTTTCATAGCAGCTTACATGGAATGGTTTGAAAATTAAATGAGATAATTAAAGAATTACAGTGAGCATCTAACAATAGGGCAGATTTGAGAGAGGTTTGAAAAGGTACTGTTTTCCATAGAGATTTCAATGGAGATTGAGAACCTAAGAAGTGAATAATCTTTGAAAGGCTGTTTTATATATCAAGAGCTTCAGATAAAAAGAAATTCATATACTATAACTACCAATTCAGTGATGGAATTAAATAAGAGAGTAAGTATTTGCTACATTGCTTTGGAAAGCTAAAAGATTTAGGAACAGTCTGAAATAAAAACATTACTTAAAAAAAACCCCAACAACCCGAAACCACAAACTACCAAACCAAACAAACAAGAAACCCCCCCAAACCCTCCCCACATGTAAAACCAAAACCAAAACAAACTCCCCACCAAACCTTGCAAACAGCAAAGAAGTTTAATTTTCCAGTCTGCCTGCCTGCCTCTTTTCCTTCTTTACTCCCTTCTTTCCTCCCTCCCTTCTTTCCTCCCTCCCTTCTTTCCTCCCTCCCTTCTTTCCTCCCTCCCTTCTTTCCTCCCTTTGTCTCCCCCTCTCTCTCTCCCCCTCTCTTTCTTTGAAACTGTCCTGGGTTCAGCAGTAGCAGTCATTTTTCTCCTTCCCAGTAGCTGGTGTAGTGCTGTTTTTCACTTTAGCCTGAGAACAACACTGATAACACTGATGGTTTTAGCTGTTGCTAAGTAATGCTTACTCTGATAAGTACTTTTCAGTCCCTCATACTCTGCCAGTAAGAAGGGGCACAGGAAGATGAGAGGGAGCAGAAACCGGACACCTGACCCAAACTAGCCAAAGAGGTATTCCATACCACAGCACATCATGTGTATATAAACTGGAGAAGCTCACCCAGAAGGCCCAGATCACTGCTTGGGTCAGGCTGGCTATCAGTTGATGGGTGATGAGCAATAGTATTGTGCATCACTTGAGTTTGTTTTACTTTTTCCCTTTTAGTTTTATATTCTCTTTCCTTCTTATTTCCCGTATCATCGTTATTATAGGTGGTAGCAGTAGTAGTTTTTTATTATGCTTTAGTTATTGTACTGTTCTCATCTCAACACATGGGATTTATATTCTTTCTATTCTCCTCGCCATCCCTCCAGTAGCATGTGGGAGAAGAAGGGTCTATGTTTGCATATGATCTCTTACAAGAGTATCTGCTGTACCTGTATGCAACATGGAAGGAAATAAAAATCAGCCCTAGGAGTCAGGAGATAATTGAAATGAGTTTTCTCATTTCAGACTAGTCATAAGCAGCTGGAAACATAGCAGTGGTTTCTTCTCTAACATAGTGAAGGTCCAGCAGGCTTGAAAGAAGCTGGTCTTGAGAAAGGACAGGGTAGCACTTTAACAGATGAAAATGTGAGGACATATAATACCAGCATCCAGTGAACCTGGTTTCTGAGTTCTTACAACATTCCCATTGACAATTCATAATGAAGAGTGCACTGTCTTCTCTCTCCTGCCAGTTAATGCTGTCCTTCACGACGACTAGAACAGTTTTTTGTGATGGCAAACCAAATATATAATTTAGACTTCTTCATTTCAGCTTCAGCTGTATGCTGATGAAAGTGCTGAAATCCACTCCTTGCATATGAAACTTTATTTCTTTTCTCAGAGCATGTCTGTTTGCATTTCATCAGTTCTGCCCATATCATATTCAGATGAAGAGGCTAAATTAGTTATGAGAAGGATTTCTGTAATTAATGCATTATGCTAATGTACTTGCTACAGTTGCTGACAGATGTGCTGTGCTGTGGCGGCATTGTTTAGAATTTACATTGTTATTTTATGCAAGTTTACAATAGATATTAGTACAAAACTCCCTGATTGGCATATAGCCAGGAAAATATTACAGTGGTATTCTTTTTAAAAACATGCCATTCCACCAACTTAAAAAAAACCCAAACAAAACCAAACAAAAAAACCCAAAAAACCCCCCAAAAAACTATTGACATTCTCAAATTAATACCATTGCAAGGAAGAGTCTGAAAAGACCTTCAGTATAGAACTTTTTCCTGTACATTTTTTTTAAAAATAAAATTCTACCCTTGTGTGGAAAAAATGCCATAAGCCCAGAATAATTTAGCCACAAAGACACCTCTGAAAGTCTCTACTCCAACATCCTGCTCCAAACAAGATCAGGTGTAGGATCAGACTAAGACTCTCCTCAGTTGGGTCTTGAAAGCCTTCAAAGATAAAGCCATTACAGATTCTCTGGGCTTTTTTCCCTCGAGTGAAAAAGTTACTCCTTATGACCAGCCTGAACCTCTCTTGGTTCAGCTTATACCTGTTTATCTCTATGTGTCACTGGTTCTATGTTCTCAATGACCTACTCGAAGGTATAGTTAGGCAGCCACTAAGATTTTTCCGCAGTTGCTTGCTCTCCAGGCTGAAAAAACACCACTCTGAGCCTCTCCTCACAGGGCAAGAACTCCAGCCCCAAAATGGCTTGGTGGTCCTACTTGGTCCTCGTTGTACTTTATCAATGTCTGTCTTTTCCTAGGGATACAAAACTGGACACAGTATCTAGATGTAGTTGAACGAGTGCCAATTAAAGAGGGATAACCCCTTCCCGTTATCTGCCAGTTGTGTTCATGTCAATAACAGCCCGGGATGCTGCTGGTCATCTTGGCTGCCAGGGCAGTCTACTGTCTCATGCTCAATGTCCAACTGACCCAGACACCGGGAGCCTTTTCTACAAAGCTGTTTCCCAGCCAGTCAGTTCCCAGGCTGTACAGCAGCCAGGGGTGCTCCTTTCCAGGGGTAGAAATATGCATGTAGCATTGAATTTCATCTGATTCTTGTCAGCCATTCTCTACGGCTGTCTAGATGCCTCTGGATATCATCCTTGCCTTCAATCATATAAAATGGACCTTTCAATTTGGCAACATTTGCAAGTTTGGTGACAGTGTGCTCCATTACTTGAAGATGTTAAACAGGACAAATTACCCAACAGACCCTTGTGGTACTGGACTTATGAGTCTTCCTTGGGTAGAGTATTGCCTATTAACAACTACCCGGAAGCCTTTCAGTCATCCCAGCTCCTCTAGCTGCTCATCCATCAAGACCATACCATCGCAGCTAGGATAAAAGAGCATTCTGGCATATGGTGTCTAAATTCTTACCGCAAAAGTTGAGGTAAATGACATTTACTGCTTTTCTCATACAAACCCCTAGACATTTTGCTACAGATGGCAATTAATTTGGTCAGCCATTCATTACAGTGTAAAGCACACCTAATAGTATTGCTCAGACAAGTGAGGTCTTGACTACACTTGTCCAATACTGACTCAGTATTCTAGTATCTTTTAGGGAAGCAAACCATGAGCAAATAACGTTGAAATGGGAGGCATGTCATAGAATCATAGAATAGTTAGAGTTGGAAAGGACCTTAAGATCATCTAGTTCCAACCCCCCTGACATGGGCAGGGAC
>JAOEHX010024459.1:0-18674 GCA_025448015.1 Bolborhynchus lineola | reverse complement strand
CAACCTGGCCTTGAACAGCGCCAGGGATGGAGCATTCACAACTTCCTTGGGCAACCCATTCCAGTGCCTCACCACCCTCATCTAAACATAATTCTGCTGCTCATTTTCATTATTACTCTCTGAATAGCTCTTATATTGTAGAACAGAATGCACCTCAGTGTATGTAAATATTGCAGGATCAGTATAAAATAAATTAATAAGATGAAAATGAATAAAATAATACCATTAGGAAACACAATATTTTTTGAAGGAAGGAGAAGCAGTTTAGACAGGATATCTATTCATAGTGAGCTGTGCTAGGTTGTAGTGATTGAACACGGTATCTCAAACTTGTATCTTCATTTGTTTTTTCTCCATAAGCCCTCATCCTATTTTTAACCTCATGATAAGGCACATAATGTAAGATGTTCACTTAAAAAGAAAAAAACTTTCTGCTAAGGATGATACATAAGCAATGATTATTATGTCTTATGTTCTTTCATAATTTCATCCTTAATGTACTGTGATCCTGTGTAATAATTTATGTGATTTAGATGCTACATTTACTGGTAAGAGATGACTCTTATTTTGCCAAGTAACTGCGTGTGATGTTACAATCCAAACAACTTAAAGGATGTAAATAGCAAAAGTGATACCTAAGTGACAGGGCGCCGGGTGAAATAGCAAGCTGATTGTTTTCACATTTTTTTGCTACCATCTGGGATCACATTATTTTGGAGGTTTTGGTCTTGATTCAGCTAGACTTAATGTTAGATTTGATTGGAATTTTGTTAAAAATACTCATAAATGCAGTCACAGCTATGATTCTACATGAAAAAGTGTTTTAATTTCAAAGACTCTCAAGATTAATCATGAAATATGTATTTTTGACACAAAACAGAAATACAGTCATTCCTGGCATCAAAGTGAATGGCAGAGGACACAGTTTGTGTAGTAAATGTAGTTTAGTGTCTGTGCTTTGGGCAGTTGAAGCACAAGTCATGGAGAAAAGAAAAATGTGTATCTTTTCAAATCAGTTAAGATACAACTTTGTGGTACAGATTTTTCCTCAATTTTTTGTTGTTTCATTACACATTCTTGCAACTCAGCCATCCTCTCCTCTAACTCTCACATTGTGCTCAATATCCAGAACGCTTCTCTATATTGAAGTGTTATGTTTTCACTCAGTTTTTTTTTTAGATTTGCTCAGTGAGTCACTGTCATCAACGCATAACTTAAAAATAGATAAAATCAGTGTTTATATCAGGTTCATTTCTGTTACCTAATGAGCTTCTGTATACAATCTTGATTTACTGATCAAGTTTTATAGAGGAAATACAGATCCAATGCTGAGGAGCTGAAGTGTTTAAAGAAAAACAGAATTCTACTTCGAATATTTCATCCCAGCTTTTTTGAACTAGGCAGAAAGGAAGTCAGATAAAGAGCTATTTAATCAGTAAATCTTGAGAGTGTGAGAATTAATTTCTCATACCTATGATGACTAGAATATTGTAGCCACTGCTGTAAAAGAGTCATGACTGTGGTCAGCAATTGTCTGTCTGGATTGTACAAGAGGAAGGAGAATTTTACTTCTGCCGAAGCAAACAGCAAAATCAGGCATTGTGTCTTTTGGACTTCTGTTGTGGTTGCATTTTATGATTGCTGATTAGGGACTGTATACTTGATAGGCTGTAGAAAATGTATTCTGGATTAGCTCCTGTATTTATAAACTCAGATAATGAATCAGTGACTAATTTCATTGACCTTTTATAGCACAGAGATAGTTAGCATTAGAAAAATTAATTGTAAAGTTTGCCATTTAAAAAAGAAATATCTACGAAAGTTTGAAGTTCACCAGTTGATAGTTAATTCACTCAGTTTTTTCAAAATAACTGCAGTACTTGGTAAAATGTCCCAGTATCGACAACAGAGCAAGGGTACTTCAAAAATCTGAATTGCATTCATCTTTGCATTTCCTCTGAAATCTTCAGTCATTGTTCTTGTGCTTGAAAGGCGGGCATCATACAGAATACATAGGTTGGGGCATGCTTTATCCTTTGCTATTGCTGACATACACTTTATACAGCTAACAGAAGATAATTTTGTTCTGCAGTGTACTTTCCTTCATGACTTACATAAATCCTTATTTTTGAGTTTAAAGTACATACTTAAGTGCTTTTTTAAGACACATTTTGCATACAAGCTTTGGTATTTGTATATTCAAGATACAAAGCAGCAAAGAACAATGTTGTGAAGTGTTGATAATAAGGTCTTAACTACAGAAATGGGATGAATAATGGGCTTCACTTCTCAATAAGATAAGCTTATCTATTTCTACAAGTCTTCCATTCTAAAATGATTTTCTGTTTGTACTAGGGGGCTGAAAGTGGACAAAAACTTCTTTGTATTATGTTTAATTTTCCTTAATTCTCCCTCCCACTTGGTTTTCTGGGAGCTGTACCAGCTGGGAAAGGTTAGTTTCTGAAACTTGGTATATATAAATTTTATAGATTTGTTGAAGTATGTTAATTTGTCAGGTAATGGGGGTTTATGTATCTTTTTTGATGGAAAAAATGGAAATGTTTTTGGTGTAGAACTTAACTAAATGAGCTAAAAGGAACTGTATATTAATTTGGATATGGAGAACTATTAGATGTGATGTGTGACTTCATGAAGATATTCACTGCAATTTGATATGCAATTTGATTGTCTTGTTTGAACTGCGGTAGAGGTTTAAAATCGTTTCAGCCATTAAGTTACAGATCAGAATTCTTTAAATATTAACGTATTTCAGTTTAAAGCAAATGCAGAGAATTTTAGCCAGATGACTAACGTATTGTATGATACTCCCTCTATATCAATGTCTACAACAGCAGATATTAAAGAAACATCAGTTCAAGTACAGGACTGTAGATTTTGGAAGCTGAGTAGGGTTTCTGCGAGTGTATGTAACAAAAGTGATGCGGTCTAGGTTTAATGTGAAAGCTCTCTAATGTTCTGAAAATCACACACTCTCCCTGATCGTGGAGGAAAGCATGTTTCATTGACATGGTTTTCCCTGGTAGAGACAGAAATGAGAACAGTATGTGATATAAAGTCCATGTTTCTGGGTAATAACTCACCTAATTTAATATGACCTGGTGATTTAAATCTTAACTCAAAACATCTGCTTTTCTATTGCACTACATATTCTGAAGAAAAACTATATCACACAAGCACTAGCATGTTAAAAGTGAATTTGTCCATCTCTGCAGTCAGAGATACAAGTTTTTGTATTAACGTCTGTCAACTTTCAAAATACTTCACATAATGGTCTGATATATTTTAATATATATATAATATATATATGTATATCCCTTTTTTGAACTGTAACATACTGGTTTTTAATGCGTATATATATCTACATATATTAACATTTATCTACATTTTTGTATCTACTATAAAAAAAAGTAAGCCTCACGTCAAAAAAGAACAGTTATACCACACTGAAAATTTTGGAGAGAGGTATCTTATCAAAAGGTAAAGTCAGCGTAACCCATACAATATAGGTTCAGAGCTTGGTAACTCATACATTCAAAAGTAATTGCAAGTAAAACCATCTCAGGAGCATTGCCATGCCTCATTGTTTGAAACATGTAGGATTTCTTTTCATATAGAAGATTTATTTTTTCCTCCACCACAAATCTTTCACTTCATGGAATAATGAAGTCATCCATTGGAAGACTAATTGGAGCAAGTATTTGAATTGGGATTACTTCTGTCACTGAGCTGTAGTTATGGTCTGTAGGTCTGTTTCTCCATTTGTCCTGCTGGGTCTGTTCAGTTTCCTTTATTCTGTTCCACTTTCTGCTCGCTGTCAGGCTACGTTGTTTGATACCCAGGTTAGTGGTTGTGGCATTCAATTAGACATGGGAGACCTGGTTTCAGCTCTGTGTTCCGAGGAGATTGCTGAATCCCAGCTTTGCGGCTGCTGGCTTTTCTGAAACATGCCTGTGTCTCTGTAATTGTGAACACACATTCTGCTGTGCATCTGTTCATACTTTACTGAATTTACCTATACTCTAACCAAGTTGTGAGAGAAGGCTGGTTTCACATTTTTCAGAAAATCACTTTTTTTTGCAAATGTTTTCAAGCTGTTTGAGTGGTACATCAAAATTACATTCTGATCCATGAGGGTCCTGCAAGAATGCGCTAGTGGTTTGTTTTTCAGAGAGCTGAAAAAATTTATAGTCATTACTGTGAGCATTTTCTCATGAGGTCAAAGTTATTGGAGAGAAGGAACAACAGTTTTAATGCCATGCCTTTTCTCCAGATCTACATTGATTAGCTAAGGAGATGTGTTTGTTGGAACTTACATACAGGGTGAGAGGTATGTTGGGGTTTTTGCTACTATTGTTGGTAGTGTTTTCTTCTAAACGTAAATTTTGTCACCCACTGGAGAAAACCAAAGCAACAGATAAAATATTAGGACCAGTATTTCGAAAAGCAGTAATTTTTTTCAAAATAATGGGCAACTAGGTGACAGTGGGCAGTCATCCACATATGAGCGTCTAATGGAAGGCTGAAGCTAGAAGATACGCACTCCTAGAGGAACAAATAGAGAACTAGCAAGTCAAAATATAGCAACAGAGTTATGATTGTGGAAGGCATTATTGAGGTTGTCACTAGAGCACTCATACTCAACTTTGGTATTGACCATTTCTTCAAGATGTTGATAATATCTTTTAGGAATGAAATAGCTTAAGGTTTAGCAAATGTCAGTGTAGCAACATGAAATGAGATTCCTATATCCCTGGTAGTAACAAGGATTAAAAAGTTGTGAATGTTGAAACAAGAGAAATTCAAGCTAATAGGTACAGATATTTAGTAGTGAAAGTAATTGTCTATGGGAGAAATGTATATAGGGATTTGCACATGGATTCTTCAAATTATGTATTTGGTGAGGAAGCTGAGAGGTAAATTTCTGTCATCTTTCAGGGCAAATGATGTTAAGTGTCCATGAAAAAAACCCTATGCATTACACCATGGAGAAATAGCACATATTTGGTAGGTAGATTATAAAGAAGAAAACATCAGCTGGGAACAAAAGATTCTATACTCAGATTACCAATAACCTGGTATTTTCCTTTGACCAGGTGAAGGGCTTCTTTCTGAATATTAGCATCTAGATCTTCTGAAAGAATACTCAAGAAGTGGAGAATAATCTTTAATTTGAGGTCTATGTCTCAACAAAATGTTTCAGACAATAGTTTTGCTTTGATTCAGTGTTATAGAAGCAGTGTTATGGTAATTACGAGACATTTTTAGATATGGATCTAAGAGGATTTTTTCTCTGGCTTACAAAAATGTGATTATTGTGGCATGTGCCGCACTGGCGTACACAGTTAAACAAATAGGCATCTCTTCATCTATCCCAACTCCTTTCTTAGTCATTTTACTTTAGGAACTGTATTATCTTCATTTGCTAAAAGCATTAAGATAGAATAAAAAACAGAGGCAGCCTGGCAACTCACCAGGGTTTTAGATTTTTGACAAGTTTCATTTTGAAAGCACCTTTTCTTAAGTGGTTTCTCTGTCTCTCATTTAAACCTTATGAATAAAATACAAACTACTTGATAGAGCAGCTAAAGTTATTTTTCTAACTACTTTACATTTTTTACACTTTACTGAAACCTTACTTTTCAGTTCTTGTAAATGGAACACTTATTCTTTATTGCTAAAAGTCGTCAGGTTCTTTGAATATTACTTCCTTTAATGTCTTCCTGTAGTTCAAACGATCAGTGTGTGAAGAAAAAAATGCAGTGACTGCTTTTTGGATGTTCAATGCAGCTGTTCACAGTACTATTGACCTTACAAAATAACTTTTTAAAAAGATATTGTGTATAGCTAATAAGCTAAGCTGCAGGTCTATAGCTTTGTGAAGCACAGTAAGGCTCAGAATAAAATTTCAACCTCATACTTACTTAGGAAAACCTTTGAAAAAAAGATTCAGACTGAAGCTGAGCAAACTGAAAAGAATGAGAAAAAAAGAGGTTTATAATCTGTATTATATTTAAACTGACTGTAGCTCTGTTAACAGTCTCACAGATGTTTATATCCCACTATCTGCAGTCTGTAGTAGAATCAAAAAATTAAGAAATATAAAAAATATCAATTTAGAAAGCAGTATACCCTAAACTAGGCAAGACAGTCAAAATGCAAAAAACCCCACAAAAACAAGCCCAACCACTTTTCTGTTATTTAAAGCAAGTTGCTATGTGTTAACATAGCTGTCAGCAACTGAAATGATAAAATTGTCATTGTTATCAAATAGAGCTATAAACTGAATGCCAGGCATGCTTCAGGTTAGTCAGGAGAGATCCTCTGTTTTTCACTGTGCATGCTTGCTAAAATGAAACCGTGTGTTATTGGTTAACTGGGATGCTTAGCATAATCACTTTGCAAGGCTGTGGTGGAGGGAGGTGATTATCACTGAGAACAGATGGGCAGGTCCAAAGCATTGCCAGATTCTGCACAAGCTTCGTGTACTGTAGGTTCTAGCTCTCCTTTCTTTGGCATTTGTGATTTTTATTCATTGTGCACATTCTGAAGGGCTAGCTGAGCTAGAGGTCAGGGAGCAATGACCTTAACAGTTTAGCTCACTAATGTAGGAGTGGGGGATTCAAAGTGCTGTCACTATAGATCTGAACTGATGAGGAAGATTGCATTTGGTACAATTTCCTCCCTAAATGTATGAAAGGATTTATCTCCGAGCTTAGCACTCTACTCTGCATCTGTAGCTCTCTGTGGATTGTATTGTGTGACCAGAAATGATATTCTCGGATATGAATACTGTCTCTGCCTCTCCTAAAGTGCATCCTCCTAATGGGACCCGGTTTTATACTTTTCAGGTAAGTGAACTTTTATAAAACTGAAAGGATTTTTCATGGTACTTAAATGATAGGTAAATTTAGAATAAGAGTAGGGAATAGGTTAAGAAGCTTATGTGTTACTTAATTTTGTATTGGTAGGAGAAAATATGTAAGAAATCACTATCATCAGAATAAGTTTGCTGCTTTAAAAATATCAGCATGTAGATTATTCCTAAACAAACATAGAATTGCATTCACAGTGATTTTGCTATTGTTTTCCTTTCTCAATAATAATACCATCCTAAAATTCATTAGATTTATAGTTCCTTAGATGGACCCACACTGTCTATTTCAGATGAGCACTGTGTTGGCATTATCAGAAATTCCAAATGCATATTATACAGAAAATATTTTTAAAACTTTGAATGTTGTACCTGTCTGGGTTTTTTTAAATTGATTCTGAATGTAGTTTCATATCAGCTGATGCTTAATTTGATTCATGTGGGTAACAACCACATGTGCAATTGACAGAACAGCAGAATATATTGTTAGGACTATTTAGATTCTCTTTTTTAAGCCAAGTTTTGCCTCATTCAGGTAAATAAGCTTGTGTGCTTAGCTAAAGGCAAGATTTTACTATATGCTTTAAATCTAATGTACAAAGCAGTCTAACTAAAACTATCTTTCAGTAGCATTTAATTAAAAGAAATCTTCAATGCCTTGGCTCTGGAAAACTATGTAATCCTATATTAAGACTTAACAATAAATCCCACAGCCTTTCTGCCCCAGCTACTTCTTGTAGCACTCTGGCACTTCAGGGAAATGCAAACACTCCACTGTGTAAAGTGGCAATAGTTTTCTCAGCTCAGCCTCTGATACACTTAGGATTTAAACAGCCTTCCCACTCATGATTGTATGATGTTTTTGTCTTTTTTGGTACTTCATGCTATTGTGGAGTGATGTCTTTAATACGTAACATATCCTTTGTGTGCTACCAGAGCAAACTATCTGAGGCAACTTAAAATTAGTTAAATGAATGGCACACTTCTTTCACAAAATATAGGTACCCCATTCTCTGGGTCCAATAGCTGCATTTCATTCTTGCCTTCTTTTAATCTGTTGGCTTTAATTGTACTGTTTTGCCCTTCTTACAGTGATGTCAAATGATAGTTGAGGGCTGTGCAGAGTGGCATCCTCCCAACAGTGATATCTGCTGATCATGGCAGTGATTCAGAGACATGAATGCCCCAGGCCTGTTCCTCTACAGCATAACTACTTTTCTCACACACTGACCTCTAAATATTATGTACAGCCTCCTGTAGCTATGCTCTTAAGCACAGTTTCTGATGTCAGGTATTCTTTCTGAGTGTGTCAAGTTAAAAAAGTCACTAAAATTAGGATGCTTGATTGTGCTACTAAATTGACTATTTTATTATGTGGTACTTCATGAAAGTATGAGTAACAATGAAGTATATATTTTTTTTACAGTATGTATTGTTGCTATTGTAATCTCTGTGATTACTGTAGGCATTATCCCACATACAAAAAGTTCTTTTCTAAAAGTTATTTCTTTTGCTGATTTATAAGCTGAGGGGACAGAAAATAAAAGGGAAATATAACTGAATTTCCTTTTGTGTTCTGGATACTTTAACAAGCAATGTAGAGTTAAATGACCTTGGAATGTAAAGCTGCTAATTCAGGACAGTCCGTGTTTGTGTTCTAGAACAGCTTGCTGTTACCAGTGCTGAAAGAATCCTGGGGAATCTAAAAAAAAAAAAAAAAATTAAAAAAAAATTCAACCAAAGACAGCCTATATTTTCCTGTGTATGTATTTGTTTACATATGTGCAGTATAAAGAAATCCATGTGAAGCAGCTTTCCAGTTCCTGCCTTGTCTTCCTTTATCGTTCCTTGCTTCCTAGCTTTTGACCACCATGTTTGTGGTATCTTCTCTTTTGCTCTTGAGTTACTTCAGTCTTTGCTTACAAATACAATAATTGCTGAGAAGGACTTCATATGATTTGTTAATTGCTTTAATCTGGTTTGAACTACTTTCACCTTTTGCTTTCTTAGTTACTGTTTCTGTATGTTACATTGTGATCTCTTTGAGACAGAGAACCTCTTTCTTTTAAATAGTTTGCGAAGTTATGGGACAGCTTAAAGGCTCTTAATTTGAAATATATGTTTGCTGATATTTAACCTAAATGTATGAAAAGTAATCTTAGCAAAACCAATGCCTAGAGTTTTTAAAACTGAATACATCTGACTGATGGAGGGTAATGAATGATTTAGCTGCTGAATTAATTGTACATTGATGCAATGATTGGGAGCTGCTGAATTAATTGTACAGTGATTCAAAACTGCAACATCTTAATTCTTTCAGCAACAAAAATGGTACTGAAAAAAGCACAAAGCATGTGTGCAACTTGTAATTTTATTATTGGCATTTCACTGGTGTTCTTAGGAAATAAGACTGGATTGGCCTCTATGGACATACAGAGATGCATCTAGCGGAGCACTTGGGCTGGGGAGAAACATAATTAGTAGATATCTCTACAAATTTTTGAGTATGTATTAAAATCTTAATCAAATGTTTTGAATAATATGCTTTAAAATCAACTTTATAAACCATGTTCACTTTATGAGTATAAATTGAAATCAGAAGTCTGCTGTAAATTTTTGAATTCAGAGATTTTCTTGCCTGATGAACTTTATTTTTAGTAGATGAAATTAACAAGGAATTTCTTGTCAAATAATTGCACCAATTAAAATTTTGTTTTCACTTGCAATGACACAGCATAATTTTTTTCATTTCCCCCTTCTCTCCCACTTTGTTGTGTTTTAGCAGCTTCTTTTGCCTCCAGGACACCTAGTGTTCAGAAAAAGTATTGAGTTTAAGAACTTTATTGCTACCTCCAGCTACCTAGAAACTATAAATTCCTAGTACCTTTGTCCTGCTTAGGAAATCTGTCCTGAAATTCTGCAAATGCTAAAGCATGATTTGGTTCAGTATATTTGCTGAACCACCTACTATAATTAAAAGAAGCTTAAGCTTTGATCACTAAACTCTGCTTGATAAAAACAATTAAAATAGAAAATTATAGGAGAGAAGGTCATATAAAGCAATTATATACTGTATGAAGGGAAGGAGTTGTAATGTTATTATGAACAAGGTTTAATTTTAAAATTTCCAAGGCAATACCAAAGCTTAATGCTTTGTTTTTCAGTATCTATCCATTTGATCTCAATTTGCTTGTGCCAACCTTAGCAGACTTCTGTAGCTATATAACAAAGTGATTTTCGTTCTGCCTTCAGTGTTGATAAAAAGTTAACATTTCTGCTATTCTATGGGGATAAATTAGTTTGCCAGCAGTCCCACAGTGAGCATGTATCTTTCATGAACATTGTAAACATAAAAGTCGAAGTAGTAACATTGCCACTCTGTCTTGTTGGTCTTGTAGTTCACTTGTATTTAGTGGGTATTTGCGTAAAATATTAGTACAGCTGGAAAAGGGCTGATTAGCAAAGAATTATTTTTAACCTGGCTATTGGTTATGAAATGGAAAAAAATGCTTTGAAAAATACACTTTTTAATCAAGCTGAATTTATAGAGGACTGGAGAGTGGTTCCTTTTTTATGAAAGCATAGCACAAAGGAACTTAATTTTGACAATTCAGATTTCATATCTGAAAGTTGTGGTATACTGCTTTGATCATTTAAAATCAACTTAAGCTTATGTTGGTGTTTTTCATATCCAGTAAATATTTGGTTTTCTTAAATTAGTTGCCCGCACTTATAAATTGGATACTAATTTGCACAACTAAACTTTTAAAACATCTTCACATTGTACCCAACTTTCAATTATTAAGCTAAGTACAAATCTAAAGCACAGATCTAAATGAGGGATAAAAGTAGTTGCCAACAGGCAGAATTTAGGAACTAGGCATGTGAAACAGAGAGAGGCTTACACACTCAAGTTCTGGCAGTGCACTGTTTCAGGTATCCAGCCACAACTATAGCTGTAAAATCAACAGTATGTAGTAACATTTTCCATAAATGTTAAGCAAAAACTTCCAAATAATTGGAAGAAATACTAGCCCATTTTATAGTCAGTTGAAATTTGCGGTTTACTTAAGACAAGTAGAGTATACTTTTTGCTAAGAAGTAATGAACTAAGGACTGGTCTTTTCTGTAATCTTGGGAAGTTTAAGCAATTTTTGAAAGTTATCAGATGATCAGAAGAAAATGTCTAAGACACATCAAGGATGTGGCCCATCCCCAGAAATATTCAAGGTCAGGTTGGATGGGGTATTGAGCAACCTGGCCTAGTGGAAGGTATCTCTCCCTGTGACAGAGGGCTGGAATTAGATGAGCTTTAAAGTCTCTTCCAAGCCAAACCATTCTATGATTTTATGATTCTATGAAATAAAATTATATTCTTACTGAATCCGCAGAGAAATCCTAAAATATTCAAAGGTTTAAAATTGGGTTACTGGGAAACGTTTCTATACATAAAATATATCTATCACCATGATACTGATTGCTACTCTATTTCTTAGCAACTAAATGTTACAGTCCAATGACAGTGAATTAACAACAGGATGCAAACAGAAATGTTACTTTCTAGTACAAAATGTGCTTTGAACTGTGTGAAAAAAGCATAATCTATAAGAAATGCTAGATGCATTCCTTAATTTTCCCCTTAATTCCTATATTTACAGTTTAAGTGAACTGTATACTTACTCAGAACTTCTGTTTTATACTGTCTTGTAGTTTTAATGTTTCAGTAATCCTACTGTTCTTCCATGTATCTTCTTACATGGAACTAGTAAATGAAACAAAAAGCCCCTTCTGTGGGAGAAATTTCATTGTTAAAATTTATAATTGCACTTATTAGCATGCACTTATCATTCAGTTATGCTTTGGACAGGTATGCCATACTACTCTGTAGGCCATAACTTTTCTAACTATTTTTTGCCTTGCCTATTTCTATGCAATCTAATTTAATATAAAAGACATCAGATTTTGAGTTTCTTTGCAGAAATCTCCTGTACTATGAAAAAAGTATATTTTTGTTAAGGGAGAAGGGCTATCAGTCACCTTGTATCTGATGTGATCACTCATGCCCTACAAAATTCTTGTAAAACATGTATTTGATGACTCTGTTCCTGCTCTGTGGTGACTTAACTGCTAGTGTGGAAAATATACTATATATGAGATAAAGGGCCAAAAATTTGTGTGTACTTCCAGAGCTGTGTCACCTGGTCCAACTAAGAACTATGAAATCTGATCTTATCTCAAACCTTTCATCTGGCTGACCATGTGGGCAGGCTCTTTCCATTAACCCTCAGGCAGGCATGGGCTTTTTCTCATAGTTTTGCCTAAATAAAGGTTTTCCTCTTCTTACTTAGTGCACCAGCACAGTGTGTTTTTATTTGCAAACATCACATAAAAATATTAGAGGCATGTTCTATGTGAAGGCTGCAAGTCCGTAAGCAATTGGTAACTTGTATAAGTAGTGTTGGTAGACATCACTGAAAGGACAGCTGTAACAGGAGTCAACTGAATAATCTGGTTTATGTGCAAAAAGTGGTACAGTTCACCTAGGATATTGTAGACTTCTGTGGGTTTGAAAGCCGTCTTACTGAATATACACAATAACAGTGGCAGAAAGGCTGACAGTGAGGTGGTTTTGAAGTCCTCTGACATGTTAACAGTTACAGAAAATAGTCATGCTGGACCAGTGCTTTAGCCTGTAGCCAAAACCTAAAATTGTTAAAAAGTCTGGGCAGTGTCAAAGGCAGGAGGCAGTAATAAAGTGATCTGCATTGCAAATAGCTTGGAAATATTTAGAGCTGTAAAAGTGAGGTTTGTATAATTTTGGAAATTAAGAAATTCAGAGGAATAGTGTGAGGAATATGCTTACAGGCTCTTTTACTCAGAAATAAATGAGAAATGGTAATAAAGGCTGGTCTTGCATTTCAAGTGAGTGATATTTATTCTTATTCACTATTTTCATTCTGTTATATGTATTTTTATTGCCTGTTTTGTGAAGAACAAACTTAAAGCTTTTCTGCTGAAATTTAGGTTAATGCAATGTTAATCTGAATGTACACCAAAATATTAATGTTCTCTGTATTAAAACAACTATAAAAATTTTAAGGGGAAATATTTAAAATATTTATATATTAAAACATATCATTCCAAACAAAATTTCAATAAATTTCATCTGGTAGTGCTGTTTTTATTTTGTTCTGTTTTGTTTTGTTTTTTTTTATAGAATGGAGGAGACTGTGAGTATTTGTTAATCAGCTACAAGGACAACTAATAGATTTAATCATTTTGGTGACAATGTGGCACTTGGACTCCAAAAATGGAACAGAGTTATTCAGGCTGACAGAAAAATCAGAACATCATCCAAGTGTCTGTCTAAAAAGCTCTAAAAATATTTTACTGTGTTTAATACAGTGTGCCTTAAGTAGAGAAATAATTTTATTGGCACAAGGGTATTTTTTCATAATTCTGCTGAACTAAATAATTGTGATTTGTGGCCATCAGAGCCACAAGATGAAGACAATGTCCTCATCACCAGCAGTCCTGTCCACACCTGTGATGCAGAGAGTGTCTTTGAAAAGCTGCTTGTTTTCTGGTTAGCTTCTGAGTTTTAGTGGAATCATGCTGAGAGCTGCCCCAACTGCCACCACATATCCTCACTCCTGCTTAAAAATCAGTACCACTGCATCACCCCACATTTTCTATAGTTTCTTTTCCAGACAGTCAATAAAATGGTCTGATAGTTTTTATGAACATGCTGTTCTGCATGCAATGAACTGGGAAGGGTGACTGACTATTAACTGACTGTTTTGATCTATAGATACTTCTCATCCTCCTCTGGGTGGAAAGACACGTTGCTTAAGGTTCTTTGCCTGTTGTACAAAATCATTTTTTCCACTTAAAAGCATTTAACTGAACAGTAACCAAGCAGAGCAGTCAATGCACCTTTCCCATGCAGAATTCCTGTCATCCAGAGTGCAGCAGGTTCTACTTTGCAAAGTAATGAAGTAGAGTCAGAAAGTACCTGTCCTTTTTCTGACAGAATCACTGGGGCTAAACCAGAGCTGCTGTTTCTTTTGCAGCTGAGTGGATGTGACCAATAAAAGCTGGGGACAGCAGGAGGAATAGCAATAGGAGTGCTTTCTCCTATTCCAGAAATAGGATCACAGTTCAGTTTCTGAGTCATAGCTAGAAACCATATTTCTGGCTCAATTTCAGAAGTGCTTTTAGTGTTGGATTCTGAACTTGGGCTTCTTTTACCGTAATTTGAATAGAAAATAAAACTAGAGGAGTAAATGTACTGGTATTTTCTAGAAGAATAAGAATACTAAGGATTATTACACAGTAATGTGTTTTGGTTTGATACTCATTCCATTCTCTTTAACTGAACACAAGCTGGATAGAGTGAGATAGCAAAGTGTTTGGATAGTAAGCTTTCCTTATCAGAAACAATAGAACAATATGGGCATAGCCTGTTCTGAGAGCACGGATTGTGCCTCTGTACATGGGTGTCCTGAACATTGTGTATAAATTGTGGTCATAATCTATTAGAAATCATGTTGATTTTTCCTTGATGAATATTACCAGTCTTCCTATATAGCACTGCTGAAGCTTTCCCATCCCTGTCTGTGAGGAAAGTAAGTTATTTGCAGATTTCATCATACATTTAAAATATATTCCTAGTAGTTGTCTCATATCTTGATCGTACTCCCACTTTGATTTGCTACACATTAGACCAAGTAAAGTATTTAGTAAAAGAGGATGTTCTATGGGGAAGTCTTTAGTACTGTCCTGACTAGCTTTTAGTATAACTTCAATCTCAAAGTTCTTCCCAGTATAGCTTTTACTGTCTGAAAGCCTGAATTAGTTAGCTATAGGAACGTTAAGTGTTGCCCTCTACATCAATTGATAGGCCTATGCTAATTAGATTTCCTTCAAGAGCTGGAAATACCATATATCAGCACTTAAAAATGTTTTTTGTTTGGAGAAAGATACAGTCTAGAGAAAGATACAGTTAGATAGAAGCTACTTACTAGGCTTAAAAAAACCCTCCAGTAAATGGAATTATATATAGATGGAATAATTACTAACTAGCACAGCATTGACTTTGCTTTATATAAGGCATTTTGTCCTCACAGTCTTTTATACATAGCTCATAAATTTGTAAGGCAAGAGGATCTGTTGCTTGCCTGTTACTCATTTAGCATTTCCTCATACAGTCTTCATTATCAGGAGCATCAGCTGATGATGTTCAGAGGTGGGTGATCTACCTGCACATTTCTTCTCTTTCTTACATCTGTCTTAAAGCAAGCAAAAAAGCAGGTGAAGATGGGCAATGCAAAATACTTAGTATGTTGAACTGACCTGTGACTGGAGGCAAGCAATGCAATTGTGAATAAACTTTTTTGCTGAGGAACTTGTTAGCCTATAGATAAGCCTTTTTAAAAAAAAAAAAAAAAAAAAAATTCTGCGATAGAAAAATTAAGCTAAATATTCCAATTTTACTTTTATTCATAGGTTGTATTTTCATTTTGAATGGAGTCATGCTAATATACGTCACAAGGTTTTCGACTAAATTTCTTAATAGTGATTTCTGTAAATAAATTTCATTTTGCCTCATCAGTTCCTACGTAGTTCAGTATTCAGTTTGCAGCTATGTTTAGCATAATATTTATGGAGGACTACAAGGCTAAGATTGTTTTGAAATGACAGCTGACATAATTCAGTTGATACATGTAAACAAATGACAAAGGTATGGATTCACTATTTCCACCAAAAAATTAGAATTACTGATTCATGGAAATTTAGGTGATCTGTTTACATTTTTTCACTAGAAGGGGTTACACAGTTTTACATGACTAAGAGTGCTTGCTCACTAGAAAAAACGCATTTCACTTTTTGTCTAATGAAATGTGAGCTGATTTTATTTTTTTTAAGTATTCTAATACTGCATGCATGATGGTGGTACAGTGTGAGGAATGACTTTCTGCCCCATCAACTATGACAGTGTCAATGCTGAGCAAAGGCAGAGTGGTGAGGAGATGCCAATGGCACTGAAAATGCATTGAGGGTGTGATTAAATATAGAGATGTGCTTCTGTTGTAAGCTTAACTGAGTGTAAGGGAAGTTACTTGATGTGTGCTAATGGCTGCATTAGTATGTAGTGTGGCATAATAAAAGCTGATTTCTAGTGCAAAAGAGGAGGTTCTGATGTCTGTGTCATTCACATTTGGGGGCCAGGTGGGTTATTTTGGAATAGGTCTAGTCAAGTCGTATTGGTTGAATGTCCATAAATGAATGGAAGGTAGCAGATGCACTCCCAAGAGATGAAAACCAAAGAAAGTTGGGAAAATAGAAAAATTTGCTTCAGACCTCCTGATGCAAACTGAAACACTAATGTAGACTTGATTTCTGTAATGGCAGGCTCTGATAGACAGCATTTCAGAATAAGTGCTGGGTTCTGTGAGTCTCAAATCATATTATGGGAGAGAATAGTGCTCTCAAAGGAGTCCTGGAAGATAAGCCTCCTTATACTGGGCTAATCATTGTTAATACAACTATATTGATAAAAGAATATGTTGACTTTCTCATATCGTGAAGTAATTTCAGATGAATCTTTCCAAGGCATGCTATTTGCAATGTGGTTTATTATTTTCCCAGGACAATATTACTAAAATAAATATTATGTGGAGGAAATTATTATTAGGATGTTACATTTCTGAGAAAATAAAAAATTATTAATGGAAAGTTTTGATGAAGCAAGGAAAAAGATTTTTTTGACATTGAATTATGGAAGCCTCTTTTCTTCACCATGCTTCTATATTAGTATTTAAAATACTATTATAAAATCATTTCTTATTAGTAATTGAGTCTCTCATTTAGTTGGGAACCTGAATTCCAGATGGGCTTAATGCATATATATGATGTATCATATAAAGTTTGAAAATATATATTGCCTCTCTTGGCCTGAAGCTTTGGATGGCTAGCTGGCGCTGTTATGAACAGTGGAGCATAAAACTAAATATCTGCGAAATTGTGCTCAGCAAAAGAATACAAGTAGTAATTTATGCTAAACACAGCCATGAACACATCTATTGCTTGGAGTAAAATTTTCAACATTAACCTTTGTGCTTCAAATAAAGATCTGATGTCAGTACTGTGTACTGTCCTCTCCTCAGACTGGGAACATTGCAGCTTGCTTGAGGTAGCCTGGGAATTTTTGGCTGGTCAGTAAAAGAAACCTTTCAGGGAATTTTCTTGACATAGACTTTTAATAATTTCAAGTTACAGTCTAAACCAACACAATTTTGGTCATGTAATAGTGTGCATTTTTGGCAAATATCACTTTGGGAGTTTGGGAGCAGATAGGCCAAATAGTCTTTATGCAGAAGTACATTCTTAAATTCAGAGTAAATCAGCAGGGATCATGGAGCGGGGGAAGGAGGAAGAAACAAAACCAACCTACTGTTTTAAGTTTCTCGGGTCCCCACTTCCTTTGTTACTCTTCCAGAAGCATTAATGTATGACAGCGCTTCACAGACTGTCTTATTTCCCTATTCTGAGCAGCACAACTCCATTGGAGGTTTGAGGTTCAGGACAAGTTTCATCATCTCTCTCACCTTTGGCTTGTGAGGAGATTCATAACAGGCCTTTGAAACCATTTCTCTTTCCATTACATGATTTTTATTATTCATAGGCTATTTATGGAGGGAAGCTTAGTCCTTAGTTTGCATAGTCACTGTGCTTAGTAGCATGATGAAATATTGCTGATCTCATACTGCTGCTTTCATTGCAAGAATGTCTGCTATTTTAATTGTTTAGAGGTGTTTTTCTGAAGTACCATAATGATGTTGTGAAAATTCAACACACTTGTTTTGGAGCAGTATCTGGGTCAGTAGTAAATTAGTCTATTTATGCCTTCAAGAACATTGATTTTTTTAAAGTATGCAATTTTTTTTTACTATTATTTTAAGGTAAACTCTATGATGTAGACCATACTTCCAGCATGTTTGTGAATTGATATTATAGAAAACTTATCTTTTTCTGACATTTATGCTGAAATGTTTTGATAAAGCTTTGCTTGTCAAAATTTGAGAAATGTGCTTGAGTAATCTTTCTTATGTCATTGCTTCTGCAGTCACTTTTTCAATATTTTTCTCTAGAAATTCTATATAAAATAAATATATAGACATGAATTTGAATAAATGCATGTGTGCATAAATAAATAAATATAGTTCATTATGAAGAATAGCACTTTGGAATCTGGTATAAATAATAGGATATCAGAAATCTTTGGAGTACTAAAAGAATTCTCAAGAGTATTCCTAAGAGTAGGGTTTTTTTGGTAATTTGGAGGGATTTCAGCACTCAGAGCTTAAAATTATCTCTGAGAAAGCAGGAACCCCTGTAGCTAGGTAGCAGTCAATCATTGTCACAGACCACTTAAATATGGTGTTGAGTCTTATCTAATTACTGATACTATTAATAAATTTTTTTGTGTTTTTCCAGACAAATTTGATGGTATGGCAATCTAATCTTGCTTTGCACAGATGTGATCAACAAAAGGCTTATTGTGTAAACTCTAAGTAAAATAATGCACAAATAAAATTTGAACGTCCTGGGGTGTCCCAGGTTCAGCAGTAGCAACCTCTTTTTCTCCTTCTTAGTAGCTGATGCAGTGCTGTGGTTTTGACTTTCAGTCTGAGAAGAGAGCTGATAACACCAATGTTTTTAGTTGCTGTTCAGTAACGTTTACTCTGACTAAGGACTTTCTGGGTCTCATGCTCTGCCA
>JAOEHX010024456.1:0-43070 GCA_025448015.1 Bolborhynchus lineola | reverse complement strand
GGGGGGGGGGGGCGCAAATGGGTGTATATTCTTTGTCCTAAAGTTGAAGAAAGTAATTAGGTTTTAAGAAATTGACAAAAACTTGCAAAACTTTCTGTGCCTTTAGAGAGCAGTAAACACAACTGCATCTGAAACATTTTCCCATAGTAGGCAAGTGAAGGACAGATTAATGATCTGTGAAAGGAATAAAGTAACATTTAGCATGAGGAATGTTTATTAAATGTCATATGTTCATAAGATAAGGGAGCTATTAACAATTCCTTTAATGTTTCTGTGAAGCTGGTTATATTTTACAGACACATATTATCAACTACCCATTTGGAAATAATAGCAGGAAAATCCCTACAGTCATGTCTAAGAAACTGATAGACTTATTCTACCTTAATAGACATTTTGCATCACTTATTTAACCAAAAGAGGATTCTTTCTCCCACAGAACACTGCAGTCAAATAAAATCTTTCATGCCTATGACAAGATAAATTATCTAACTCATAGATGGTTCCAACAACTTTCCAGACCATATGTTTTGAAAATACCAAACATGCTTTTGAGGTATGTTTTCTACTTTTCCCTGGGTTTTGACAGAACATATGAATCTCCTCCCTTATCCTATATAGGTTTGTGAGACCTGGTCATAGCATAGCTGGAAAATAACCACATAAATACTTTCAAACCCATTTGCAGTCTTGAAAGTTTGGACCAGGATTTTATGCAGTGTGAGTCTTGACTCAGCAGGAACCATTGTGTTAATGACACAGAAAAGAATAGAAGAATATATTGCTCCATAGCCTAGTTCTCATGATTTGTCACTTGTAACAGTGCTGAAATCACCCACTATGCAGTTACAACTGTGGGACGAGTGTAGCCGTTGTAATAACTGTTGCAGAAGCCCAGGAAGAGTTCAGAAGTGCAAAAGTAGGTCAGATAGTTACATTGCTGCTTTGTCTTGATAGTCAGAAATCCTGGTACGTGACTTTGGACTTTCAGATAGTAATATTGAAAAAGTGTTATGTATGGAGCCAAGAGGAGGAGTAGGGGAAAGGGAAAGGAACTTTTGAGGAGATGATAGGCTTCAGTAATGAACAGAAAGAAAAAATAATTTTTTTTTTTTTTTTTGCAATTACAGTGCTTATACAGGGGTTTATTGATCTGTCAAAACTGCACTATGTCAGAGAAATCTTGATTTTTCTCAGAATATCTATGAGAATCATTGGTTTTAGCAGTCATCCTGGTTTTGGCTGGGATAGAGTTAATTTTCTTCCTAGTAGCTGGTACAGTTCTGGGTTTTGTCTTCAGTCTGACAAAATTGCTGATAACACACCAGTGTTTTAGTTGTTGCTCAGTAGCACTTACGCTGATCAAGGACTTTTCAGTCTCTCATGCTCCGTCAGTGAGGAGGTGCACAAGAAGCTGAGAGGTTGCACAGACAGGACACCTATCCCAAACTAGCCAAAGAGGTATTCCATACCACAGCACATCGTGCCCAGTATATAAACTGGGGGGAGTCACCCAGAAGGGACTGATCACTGCTCGTGTCAGGCTGGGTATCAGTCATTGGGTGGTAAGCAATTGTACTGTAGAGCCCTTGTGGGTTTTGTGATTTTCCTTTTCAGCTTTAGGTTTATATTCTCTCCACTTGTCATTTCCCTTATCATTATTATTATTGTTGTTAGTGGTGGTAGTAGTAGTAGTTTTGCATTATACTTTAATTATTGGACTGTACTTATCTCAACCCATGGGGTTTATATTCTTTCAGTTTTCCTTCCCATCCCACCCAAGGAGGGGAAAGGGGAAGGGGTGAGCAAGTGGCCGCATGGTACTGAGTTACCAGTTGATTTTAAACCATGACACAGTTTATACTAATATCAGTAATCAAGTAACCAGGATAGAATGTGCAGTGTTGACTTTCATCTCATTGTGAGGGAACGTTGAGGAAGCTGATCTCAGAGTGATCACATTGGTTTATCATTTTCACCGTACACTTAGAAAAAACTTCATAAATAATCTTGTCTACATGAACCATTGAGGCTCTATGCGAGCAGCTTAATTTTCATTTGATATAGTTATTAATATTCATGGAAACAGCATTACATTTTTCACAAATAAAATCAGAAAGCATCTTTTAGTTTTCTGACTGGAGAGAAAGAGTTCTGTGTGAACCTACTGTTTACATGCTACTCTTCTGGGGTGAATCAAAGTCCTTATACATGTTGAGTAGTTCTGTTGATTAATGAGTGTTAAGTAAATCAGCAAAAATGTATCAGCGTACAGCAGCAACAGCTAATATTTACCTGTTCTCCCACTGTTGAAAATAATGGCTTATTCAGAGAACAAATATTGCTGCGTTTTGCTAACACTAAACGTCTTAGCCTGGATTTGATAAAATTTTTAAACACATTCTTCAGGCATTTTATAACTTTAATTGAGTAATTTCAGTAGGCTATTTATCGATTTGAATTCAAGGACAGGTTTGCTAGCTCTGATGCATTTATAACTCTAGTAATAAAAAATAATCTAAGGTTAGAATCTGTGCTGATTTACAGTATTGTGGGTATCAGTAAGAATTGCTTACATTATTTGAAGAGACTATTTTTTTCCTCAAAATTCAACATAGTCCCTCAGTAAGAAGTAACTTAGTCAAATGACTGCAGAGATTATAATATATAAGGTCTTAAAATTGATAGAGAGGAGGCAAGCTTAATCTTCTGAGCCTGCATGCTGCATATGAGGTAAGTACTTGAAATTTCCAACTTGTCTTGAACCTGGGAAGATTGGGGCATTGTTATTATTTATTTTCTGAAGTTAGAAACAGTCTTTCAACTTCGGTGGCATAAACCACAGCCACAAGGTTTTGTCATTTGAAGGGAAGGAAAATCAATAGTTTATTCTATTATTCAGCATTATTTATTATTTATATAACAGCAAGCTTTATTGGATGTTTTCCAAATGTTCCTTTCTGATGGAATTGATAGTGGGTGGGGGATTCTGACCTGAAGCCATACAAATACTCACAGCAAATCTAGGTTTTTTCCAATTAAGCAGTGTCTTCAATATTTTTGTTTTTTCAGATTGAGGATTTTAATTTGATTTAAAATAAAATTAACCTTTTACACAAATGTAAAATTTAAATCTTCTCTATTGTTTACACTGAGAAAATAATCGATTGCGACGTTTTTAAAGATTTATGACCTTTTTTCTTTTTTTTAATGTTTTATCATTTCTGTAACTGTCATACATAATTTTATTGAAAACTGACCAAGTATCTTATAAAGGACGTGTGTATGCATGATTTGCATCACTGTCTCTTGACAGGTGGAGCAAATTACTGATATATTCTCTATACTTACTATTGTACCAGCTAATGTGTAGTTAAAAGCCTACCTGTCACCAGGAAAATTTTACATCTGGAAAAATAGTAATAGTCCTCTTTGTCAGGATGGTAAATGGAGGCATCAGGTATTAGTCTATTCAAAGTCATTCTCAGGATTTAGTGTGGTCCATTTTTAAATGTCTCACAGAGGGAAATTTCTTTCATATGTTTCAGTGAAGGTGCTTTGAAAAATCAGTAGGTGAGCTATCTTGATTTTATGTCTCTGATTCTCCTGAACTGTCCCAGTCACTTTTTCCACCATCTAAAAAAATATTGTGAAGAGTACCTTTTTGTAAATTAATTACAGAAACAAATTGTTAGAATCCCTCTGAAACAAAAAAACAAAAAAACAAACAAAAAAAAAAATGTTGTGCTTTCTAATAACTGAGATTTGCAAAATGCATTAATACATGCAGGTGCTTTGAGGGTTTTTTGATACTGAAAAAAAAACAAAAAAAAACCCAAAAACTAAACCAAGCTCTAAAAGCATTAGTCTGATAATTTCCAGTGGATGTCCAAGAGGAAACAAGAGCAATGTACCCTTCTTACTAAATAGAGAAATCCCTTGTCCCATAATTCTGTGTGCTCACATGCAAAATAAGGCACCAAAAAATAATATATTTGAGGATTCAGAAAATAATGTATTTTCATATATATGTATCTGGTTGTGTATTTAGGTTCATTAAATACACAAATAGGCTGATAACTGTGTGCCGCCAGTTTATAATAAAACATAATGGATAAGAGAGCAGCAATTTGTATCTTTAGTTAGTATCCTAATGCAACTTCTTTTTGAATCAAAGGCTTTATCTTCATTTCATAGCAAGTTTGATTGTTTTGATATTTGCAAGTTAAACATAGTTCTGTTTCTTCCAACCAGATAATCTGTTCAGAGTACTTGGGCTGTCACTTGGTAGCTTGCAGCATATTACTGCATTTTCTGTTCAAGACAATAATCTACCAAGGACAATTTAACAAATCTTATGAGTTTATTTGAAATGTTAAATTTCATTTGCAGAAGAAAATATTTTACTATTGCATTGATTTCCCAAAGCTGTCTCTTTCTTACCAAAATCAACCTATCTTTGGAACAGATGGAAGTGTCTGTAGTAGTCTACAATGAGTATTATGTCCAAGATTTTTGTTCTATAGATTTTTGAGATTTACATGTTGAGTTTATATTTCTATTCATAGTATAGCTTAAAATGAACCTTGGATAATAAAACCTATCTTTAACTTGAGGAAACAAATCTCCATGTTAAAACTAGACCATGTTGCCAAAGCTCTGTCCAGCCTGGCAGTGGACGCTGCCAGAGACGGAGCATTTATCACTTCTTTGGGAAACCTGTTCCAGCACTTCACCACCCTCACAGAAAAGAACTTCTTCCTTATATCTAACCTGAATTTCCCCTGTTTCAGTTTAAACTCTTTCCCTCTCGTCCTATTGCTGCAGTCCCTGATGAAGAGTCCCTCTCTGGTGTCCTTGTAGGTCTCTTCATGGCAGAGTGGTTGGAACTATATGATCTTAAGGTCCTTTCCAACCCAAACCATTCTATGATTCTATGACTAACAAAAAGTCCTAACAAACCACAATCCAGACACAAGGCTGCATTTTCTTTGTGAAGCATTAATTAATCCATTAGTGAGTGAAAATTTATCTTCTCTTGTGCTTGTTATCAAGTATTCCCAGGTGTGTACAAATTAAAATGCCTTTAATACTAGCAACAAATTCAAACAGTGCAAGAAACATAAGGCACAGTATTTTCCCCACATCAACACCACAATACAGAAGTATGCATAAAATAAAATATAAAAGTGTGAGTATTTTTCCTGAGTAATATCTAAATTCCTAACAACATAACAATACCAGAAAGAAAGAAGAAATTGCAATAATAAAGATAAAATACAGTTACTTTCTTTGGCTAATGAGCCCATCTTGTGAGCAGTGCCCAAGCTTCAGCACATTTTACAGCTTTCATGTGCATTTTTGTTGAACTGAGACCTTAAAGAAACTACATTGCTTGATGGTGAATTGTCATTGCACTTGCTGTGTCCAAGGAAGTGCTCTGCAGGCAATTTATCATTTATACATTACGACTGTATAGCAGCACAGCAGTTCTTTGTTACACTGTGGCATGTCATGGGTTGATACCTTATATTTTAGTGTTTGGTTCAGTCTTAGGTCACCACCACAGCTTGCTTTCTCCCCTTTGCCTCTACTGTGCAGTTCCCACTGCCATGCTTATCTCTCACATGGACCTGCTGGGAGTTTCTTGCGGTTGTTAAGAGCAGGCAAAACCCATCTCCAAAACACATTTATTTTTGTCACAACACTGTGAGTGAGAGTAACCACTGGATTGGTCACCAGAAAGCAAGCCAATGATGACCAGAACCTATTCTATGTGTTTCTCCCCATCCCACCTTTCCCTCCCGCTCACATGTGATGGGCACAGGGTGGGAAGAACAACCCTGGGAGCCCTGAGGACTAGTCTTGCCACTGTTTCTAGCAGGTGTTTTTCAGACCCCTTTACCTGTATGGGAATCCAGACACTTCTCTGCTGGAAATGGCAAACTGCAGTGTAAAGCCTGTACTCCAAGACAGCCAGCATTCACTTTCTGCCTTTTGAAAAGGTGTATGTGGGTCATGGAGGTAGTGTTTGTCTGGAGCCAGCTCAGGTAAGGGTTTGGGATCGGAAGCAGTTGTCTTCTCTCCTTTTCTAATTTTTTTTCAGCTGCAAAGATGCGTAGGGTTTGGGTTTCTTCATGTTTTGTGTTTTTTTTTTTGTTGTTTTGGTTGGTTCATCTTTTTCCTGTAGCTAGTGGAGTGAATATCTTAAAATGATAAAAACATTGACAGCCAAAGAATGGGTATGGTTAATGACTGGTGACATTCTTCTAAGATGTTTCCCTGCCTAGTGTCCCCTATTCAAGAAGCTGAGTATTTGGTAAACACCATTGCTGCAGGAGCCATGTTTTTATTAAGGAAAACAAGTTTCAAAGTTAGTGTTTTGATAAATTGTGAATGCAACTAAATTTCCATAGTGAGGTGGGAAAGGAAGGGAACAATTCAGGCTCTTAATATGACTTTTGTTTTTGCTTTTTCCTTTTTGCTTCTAAAGTCCCAGAGCAGCCCAAGTAGTGCTGTTGTTCCTGGGATCAGAATGCCTTTTCTCTTTTAAACACAGAGGCTGACACTCAAACCAGGGAGCGAGGGGAAGAGCATGCGTTAAAGACTTTTTTCATTTTAAAAAAGAGGGGAGGAAAGGAAAAGACAAACCACCAGCCATGGTTTATTGCATTTGAGTAGAGCTTGCATGATACCTATTGGTGTGAAAGGCTTGTTGGCAGTGTACAGTCCCAGAGGCACTGCTGTCGCCTGTGGTGTTTCCCATTGTACATCCAGCAGGCTTCCAGCCAAGCTGCTTTTCCCACCTCTCAGCCATGGCTCTTCTGACCCTGCTGGCTCTCGTGGAGCATCCATTCCCCAAACAGAAAGGTGCGCACTGAGATCAGCTCCCAGGCTTGGACACTGTAGCCATCGTACAAGGGCTGTGCCAGTGCCAGCACATGCTGAATCTTCAAGAATCATAATTTTATTATTTTCTATTCCCACATAGCTGTGTGAGCTTGTTGAACTATGCTTAATGATATGAATTGGCAGCTTGGATATTTCAGTGTACAGGTTTATCCCAGTAGATATCCTTTCATCATAATCTGGGTAAATCAGCTTTGTCAGCAGTACATATTATGGTGGTTGCTAAAGTTGCTTTCCAGGCACATGAGATATTTAAAATAAATAACCTGCCATGTTTCCACCATCTCCAGTGGAATATATTTCCCAGGGAGGCTACAGACACCCTTGACTATCTCTTACGTATAAGCCTCCTAAAGATGAACTAAAATGTTTTTTTTTTTCCATCTTTTTAAAGGAAAGGTGTATTTGCTGTGCACTTTTTGAGAAAGTGGCTTTTAACTTTGTTGGTGAACTCAGTGAGGAGATTGCGGACTGCAAATGGAAAACTGGATAGCCCAGTTAGGAAAGGAGGATTGTTTTTTCAGCTGTTCTAGATTGACTTAAAAAGATGGTATTGAATTGTCTTGATTAATGTGTGAATATCCTTAACTCCTTGGAGAGAGATTATGGTACTTTAATCTCTGTTATTTTTTAAAGTAAGCAGCTGTTGACTGCATCTTGTTCCAGTCTACAGAAGGATGCAAGGTGTGAATTTCATGCAGCTAGTATCTGCAGATTTCACAGGTAGAGAAAATTAAAGTATAAAAAACCAAATTACAAATCACTGAATATAGTATGTTGAATGCAGTTTTGGTGTTTCTGATCTCATGCTCTTAGAAAAATTACATCCTTGTGTCAAATGTACCGGTGATGTTTGTACATGATGCTTATACATGAATGCAAGACAGATTAGAAGATTGTAATGTATCATCTATGTATGATTCTGAGTCATGTACTTAATACCAAAAAGACAGATTCATTTGGGTGTCACTAGACTTGCATAACGTGTCTTTCCTAACGTCACGCTGCTAAGATATTTATACCACATATCGTCATCTTATGTTCTTTTATTTTGAAATGCATATTGAGTCTTCTGAATGAAAATAAATGTCCAGTTTAGCAACTATTATATAGTTTTGTATGCTGAGTGAACTGCGCAAGCTGATGTTCAATTCCCTCTACTGGAAGCATTCAAAGGTTGCAAAAGGCAAATCACTCCCAGCTTTTTCAACAGAAACCCAAATATTTCACATTCTCATCACAAGTACCAAAGCTGACAATTCATTAGATAATGAGTTTAGAATTATTCTTTTATGTTTATGTTGGAAAATCTTCCTTTAACTTTTCTGCATCATCCTTAAGTGGGCTTTTGAAAGTTGCAGTACATTACTTAATGGGACTGAGTCTTTCACACAGCTCCCAGCAGCATCTCCTAGCTCCCTGTATGAGCCAACACATCAGTCTTATTTTGTCTTTCTTGTAACACTCCTGCTCTTTCCCTACAGCATTCCTCTGCATACACTGCTCTTGGAAACTTTGGCAAAATCATGTATTAATCTGTTCTGTATTAAGGAAATGTGACTATAAATCGAAAGGAAGACAGGCACAATGGAAGTATTTTGCTTTCATTGTATTTTAGAGGAAAACAAATCTTCTTTGCTTTTTATAATGCAAATTATTACCTTCCTTGGAAAAACAAAATATTTAATGTCTCGTGTGGAACAGAATTCCATTTTGCAGCCTTTCTGAACAGCCTTCCACAGTTTCAGTTTGGACTTGAAGCTACTATTCCTTACACACTCAGTTCTGAAAAGTCAGTATTTTTTCTGTTGCCCCGTCCCTGCAGGATGGAAAGTTTGTTATTCTATAACTGCCTATCAACTTAAACATGCTTTCTATAAACTTAAAAAGTAATAATTTTTATATAAATTTAAATCTACTTTGTACTAAAATATCTGTTAGAGATATATACCCTAGTTTGTCATGTGAAAAAAGGTCTTGAATGCTTTGATCTCACATGGGGTAAATTCAGTCAATATTCTAAAAATGTTAACATTTTTTCTTCAGTTCTAAATGTGTTGGAATGACTGATTCATATCAGTCAGATGGCTAAGTAGGGAACATGGCTGCTCTTTCCTGAAGTTGGATTTTCTGCTACACAAGAGATAGTAGTTTTGCAATCACATTGGGTGCAAGTGTGCTGGAGTGAGAGGTGCGACACTCTGAAAAGCCTTCCATTCATCTCTTTAGGTTTTGGTCTTTGTCAGAGAAAATGAAAGCAAGAACCTAAGAAATTATAGTAGTTAGCATGTTGAGAGGGGAGTTTCAGGAGAAAAAGAAAATGAAATTCCTGTAGATAGCTAGCTTGAGACACTCAAGTCAAATATAAATACAGTGAGTAAAGGCGTTCATGTCCTTTGCCAAATACATTTCTCTCTGTGACAGCTCAGTGTCCTATATTCAAGCCTTAGGATTGCCCTTCAAAAAGCAGAGTTCTGCTTTTCTTTTTGGTCAGTACCCATGCAACGGGGCCTTGACGCTACATTGTGTTCTGCAGCTCTACGAACAAATATTGAATGCTATCAGTGATGATAAAGATTAAATTTGCAGTTTAGTCTATTTCTAACATTTTTGTCTCTTTTTTCTTCTTTCTTTTACATGCTTTCTTGGGTATAGCAGACCATTTAGGAATTGAATTCATGGGTAAGTTTTAATTTCTCCTCCCTTTACTTGCTCATATTTATCCCAAAGCACATGGAAGTTAATGGGAAGACTCCCATGACCTCCATCAGTGGCTTTTCCTTTTGGCTTCTATTATGTTTCCTGATTACATTTGAAGTTATATGAAGGTTCTTTGTTGTTGTGTTTTTTTTTTTTTTTTATTCACTGCCAGGTGGCTTAAAAACTACATAATTTTGTTTTGGTATTTTATTGTTGTTTAATGAAACATAATATAAATATTATATGACTATATAATGAGACTTGAGGAATAATATTTTATATGAGATTTTTTGAAAGATTTAATGTCTATCTGCATATAAAGGAAATTAAATTTTAAATTAGATTTTTTTTTCCTTCAGAATTTGGTGTTCATTACAATGTTAAATGTAAGTGCTTAATAAAAAACATTTCATTAGCTTTTAACAGACAAACCTGTGGGATACTTTTAAGAAAAAAGACAAATATCTGTGATTCTCTGAAATAAGTTAACTTCAGATTAGGAGAAAGCTAACGCAGGAGTGAATAGTTGTTCTTGTCATTTTGGAAAGAAAAACATGATGTTGTATTGACGTCATATACTCAGATACTGCCCTATAATGAGTTCATAGCCTGATGAAACAATAGGCTTAAATGGTCACTGCTTCACCTCTCAGCTGGTGACTTGCAGAGAACATACGTATTTTCCTCTATAAAGCCAAGGTAGGTCCTTACCAGAGTTAATGGACTGGTGCATCTTTTCTATAAAAAGAGTTTGTATAAATCAGTAAATATGGCTGAAAAATCCATCATGAAAAACTTGCAAATTTATATCAAAATAATGAAAAAATTGTTTTTAATGTGTCCTTTTGCTATGTTGAGTTTTACTTACATTTTTAGATTTCAAAATTAAAAATATGGCAGCCTAGTCATTGTAAGCAGTGATACAGAGATTTTTTTGAGAAGTTGAATATAAGTTCATATGAAATCAATATGGTAATGAGCATTAACTGTGTGGCAGGCTGCATTAGCAGGAGGATAGCCAGCAGTTTGAGGATTTTTTTTCCTGCTGCTTTTGGACTTGTGTGGCAAACGTAGAGTACAGTTATTCCTAGAGAACAGTTCTCTCTAGAGAATTGTTCTGTGATCTCCAAAAGTTTAGTGTTTCACTTCACTTTATATAAAACTTAAAAAGTACTGGTGGAATTGATGCAAGTGTTTTCACAGACTTAAATAGACAAGCAAAACTGAAAAATGGTTTCTATAAAGGCTCTGTATATATCCCAGTTTTACTGCCTAACTTAAATTGTATGTAGAAGTCTTGAGGCATACAAATTGAAGGACGGGCATATACATAAAAGAAACAAGGAATATATTATAGGATATTCAGAGTGAGTCTTTCCATAGGAAGTGGGAAAGTGTTACCCAGGAGGAAAAGCTGGCTCAGGATTTTCTTCTTGTATGAGCAGCTTTCTGATTGTCTTATTTAATATCGAAACAGATCCTAATGGTAGGGAAACTAATGAAATCTTGTGTCTCAAGCCTGTAAATGTTAATACAGCAATCGAAAATGAAGCTTGAGATGGTTTTCTGTGTGCTAGAAAAAAAAACCAAGTTCCAGAATCATATGCAAAAGTGAAACGTTTGTGCTTCTTAAAACCTCCTCCAGTTTTTGAAAGAAGTACTTTGGAAGTGTAAGTACATACAGAATTATTACTGCACTCATAGCAAAGTACACATTCTTGTGCTTTATACAGAGAGATCAGGTGACAATATAGGTATCAAATTAGGGCCACTCATGCAAAACCTCTCCCATGAGCTTACTTCTGTGTTATAGAAAGTAATTGCAATTAGTGGGAAGAGCATTTTTCAGTTGTAGAAAATAATAGCATACAGATGCTGCAGAGCTTAGCTTTGTTTGTATGTGATCCAGGGAACTCTCTTTGCAATGTTTTCATTGCATTTGTGGGTTTAGTTGCCTTAAGAATTCCATTCCCATCATCATTTTCCAGAAATTTTGCCTGAAAACCATATAAAGCTGGATTCCTGAGGAAGTGAACTCTTTCCACAGTAGGTAGAGCTAAAATGTCATGTACATGGGAACATCTGTCTGTACAAGTGCTCCAGGGGACATAAACTACGTATCTATTTTAATGTACATTTGCCAAGGGAAGTAGATGATATCCTGTCCTCTCTGAATTTTGTATGCTTTTGTGAACCACTTGATACACTGTCTTCCTCCACAATCTCCTGTGGCAGCCAGTTCCAGAGCTCAGCAATTAAAGACTGTGTACATTGCTTTTTCATTACCTGTTGAAATCCACTTCTTACCAGATCCTTAGCTGTCACATGCAGGACTCGTTGAACAACAGTTGTGCATCTAGTTTATCTACTACACTGACTGTTGTATTAACCACTGTCATGTTCTCACACCCTCTTCCCTTTTTAGACAATGTCAGGTTATGTTCCATACAGCACTTAATATTGTGCCTTCTCAGACATGAATACCTGATAGTTTAATATTGTTGCTGGGTTTGTTTTGCAGTGTCTGTTTCTTTGTATGTGTAGTAGAGCTAAATGCAAGGATAATAAGATGGCATATCAGTTTTGAAAGGTTTCAAATATAACAATGTATGGTTCAGAAATATACAGGTGCAACTTTTCTTAAATTAAATGAAAGCCAAGTATGTGTTCAAGGGATAGTATGTCCTTAAAAATTCTAAGCGTTGTAATCAGAGTAGACAAGGTTTTTGAAATTTCTGGTGATAAGGAAACGGTTTACACTTTCTAATAGCTTAGGGAAACAGAAAGAAGTCTTGTGTTTGATACTCATGAGAGCTAGATTCAATTTCCCTCTGGTGTGATCTTCTGGAAAAGGCTCTGGGCAAGATATTTTAATCACTCTGTGCCTTAGATTCTCAGTTGCAATAATTTTTGTCAGGCTTTCTGCATTTAGATTCCTCAGCAATCTGTGGAATAACTTTCAGTAGTATGTAACACACAAATTTATGTCTGCCTTGCAAGAGGGTGCAGACTTTGCTGCCTCCTTGCTTTTGCTCCCTGGTTCCTTGCAAAAGAGCACAACAGTGCATGGGAGAATAATGCACTGCTCGTGCAGGAGCACAAAAACCCTGGTCTGGATTGGTGAACATGTGTGCATGGTTCTCAGTGTCTCTGCAATGATGATATATGCAATTCTATTTGAATTTCCAGCACAAAGGTAAGTAAAAGCTATCACAATATTCCTACAAACTAGAAATCTACTTGTATTAACAGTTTCATGTCAATTGAAAACAGACTGGGTGTTGGTAATGCTCATGTGAGGCAACAAATTTGTAAAAAAGAAGGAGATTTAAAGAAGCAGCTTTTATTCAATTAGAAGAATTAAGTGATGTACCGTTGGCCTTAGCATGGTGATATGAGTTTTTTGACCCAAGTGGTTAACTGCACGTCAGAGCTGAATGGTTTATTTTTATCTGATGCAAAATGTGATGATGAAGCCAAATATCTTGTGATAGCCAACATGGATGACCAGGTTACTTTGGTGCAACAGGTAGCAGTTGAAAGCTGAGTTGTGGATACTGACATCTTCATGCAGTGAAATCATTGCTTTAACTGCCATATTCAAGGAGATGCAAAGGCCTGAGGGTGATCTTTGGACATAAGTGTGCTGGGCAAAGAGTCAGTGCCCAAGACAAGGAGTCATCAGTTTTACTTATTTGTTACACTAAAGATCAGTAGAGTTAAGGTGTTAAGGGATGAAATGTGAAGGTGAGTTAGTATTGGAATAATCTGCTACACCACATGAACAAACAAGACTATTTCAGCAATAAACCTATGCCACTTAATCTGATGATCCAGAATCTTTATCTTTTGCTCTGTAGCAGTAATTTACAGTGGACACAGTTGAAAATAAAACGCCTTAAAGTGCAACAGGCAGGTTGCTACAGTTTTGGTGGAAATAGTCATTACATGAAACAGTCCTCATCCTTAGGCTGCTTAGCAGTTAAACCAGTATCAATGGTGTAAACAATTATGATGTGATAACATGAATCTCCCCATGTGGGAACTGCAAAAATAATACTTGCTCTATTTTTTATATTTAAATAAAGTTGCTATATTTAGTTACTACTTTTACCTTGCTGAAACTTAGGCCTTACACAGGGAATTACTATTTTTCCTTAGAACTAGTTATCTTCTCTGGAAAGAGCAGAACAGTTTGACTGGAGTCAGTTGAGTATAAATGAAATATAATATCCTTGTAAGTGGTTAATCATTAAATACTATTTAATTGAACAGAGCAATAAAGTAACTCAAGAATGAGATCCTATTAAAATTTATATATCTCCTTGCAAAGATTATAATGTGAAATGGATTCAATTTTCCATATTCTGAGAATTTGTTAATATTGCAGACAATGTTGCGTCCTTTATTTTCACTGTGCTGATTCTCACTGCCTCCTCGTTGTGCTAAGACAGTTGTATGCCTAAGACTCCAGGAATACATGATCCAGTTAATTAAATTGACTGTATGACCTTGTGTCATGCACTGCGACAGATGCATTTTGATTTTTCCAAATGGTAAAAGTTGGTTTTGCTGATGGGCAGTGTAAGCAAAACTGCAACAATTTAGTATTTTTCTTCTTTGTAAAGAAAAAAAAAACAAAATGAAAGGCTAAGTTCATTAGTTCCTTCACAGCTCACAGAATGTGCAGCTAATAAGCTGTCCTCTGAAACACAATGTCTTGTAGCAGCGAACAGACAATGAAGATAAATAACCAGTGTTTGCACGGATGGTCCTAGCCTTAGTTATTATTAAGCAGCTCTTATCTGTTATAAAAACCCTGTAACACTACTGTCCTCAGTAGGAGAAAGGATGAATATTCAATTACATGAGCAAAGAATGTACATGTTCTAAAGGACATATGTTTAAAAATAAAGTTTGGTTTTCCCTCTCTTCCTTTTTTTAAAGTATGAAGCAGATAGATTCTTTTCTGGTAATATGGCACACTTTTTTTAGGCTCCTGCTTGCACAAAACTATTATTAGAGATTTGGATCACAATCATCGTTTGGTACTATCAAAGTATAACTGTCTAATAATTATATTGTTAATCATAAGCATCTAAAATATATAATTTTCATACATCATTATAAATAAATACATAAATATTTACTCCAGTAAATTCTTGAAGATCTAAGATAGGCATTGGTACTTCTAATGTTTACTACCATTGTCATTGTTCCTTGAATCCCTTTGTACTTCATGTCACCGCAAATTTTCATTACATTCTGATTTTACATTTTCAAACTTAATAAAAGCTTTGCTCTTTGGACCTTGTCCTTCTGTTTACTTTGTGAAATACCTGTTCTTTTTAAGTAAGCTGCAAAATAACAATAGTAACCTGAGGCCTAAAATGGCTTTAGATCACCAGCACTTTCCATGGGATTCTTTTAGCTGGTAAGAAGAGTCATCATCTCTAACGAAGAGAGACATGAGCACCAGAACAGAGAGTCTTACCGAAACAGCTGATGTCTGTGCGCTATAAGAGTCATGGATGAAGAAGAGGTTCCTCAGGGGCTGGAGGAAGCTCTGCCAGTGGTTGTATCCATTTAGGAAAACTCATCTCTTCAGTGAAAGTCAACGTGCACCTGCTGAACATGTTGCAGGTTGCATTACAAAATCTTGGCTCATTTGGGGGGATAGGGTTTGTTTTATGGGAAGGAGAGATTTATCTGTTTTGTGGCCTAGCTACCATCTTGTTTCAGTGCTACCATGCGTACTTTTATTGGTATGTAATTTTCCCAATATATCTGCATTTTCTGTATTGGCAATGAACTTGGTTGGGTTAACTTGTGTAATTTTTAAAAGACAAGATTTAGATTTACTCTGTGGATAACTTACAAGTGCTGTTAATTGCCTGTAGTGCCTTATCAAAATAGTAATGCTGTGAACTGAGTGCAAAAAAATTGATTAAATAGTGTTGATATATGTAACTTACTCTGGTGACCTTCCTCTGTGTTTGGTTTCTTCTGCTTTCTCTAACTGAAATTCATGGAACTAACTGGGTTGGAAAAAACCTTCAAGATCATCAAGTCCAACCATTATCCCAGGATTGCTAAGTCCATCACTAAACCATGTCACTGGGGGCCTCATCTACATGTTTTTTGAACACTTCCAGGAATGGTGACTCCACCATTTTCCTGGGAAGTCTATTCCAATGCCTGAGCACCTTTTTCATCAAGAATTTTTTCCCCGCATCCAGTCTAAGCCTCCCCTTGTGCACCTTGAGGCCGTTAACCTCTTGGCCTATCACTTGTTACTTGGGCAAAGAGGCCAGACACCTCTCTCCATCTTCTTATTAGGAAGAAAAGTTACTAACCATTTGTGATGAAACTTATGGAAACTAAAAAAAATAATAATAAAAAATGATAACACTATATTGACAAGTTTATAAAGCAAGAATTGATCCATTTTTCCCTGTTTTGCTGGGTTGGGAGGGCTCTAGTTGCATTATGCAGATGTCAGTCTGAAAAAGTGGGTGTGTATCATCAGTAAAGCTACATATAACAATTAGTCTTGTCACAGCCAATGTGAATGTGCACTGTGTATCCTTATGTGCTCATCATGGGGTACTAGTAAGGTCAAAGTCTTATTTGTGGATTAGAAAAAAAGAATTTGTGAAACCTTAAAAATGGATACAAGCCTCCAGGTAAGTTCCCATTTGAAACTTAGTGCCAGATACAAAGCTCTTCTGCATGGTGATGGTTTCAAGAACTTTCGTGCTCTGTTGGCACATTGAGGAGAAAGGATCTGTGCTTCAAGGCTGAATTTCCATTGAGGGCACAGAATTTCATTTGCATACAGAGGGGCTTTGCTGTATGTATTTGTCTATGTAAATTGTGTGTACATTCTGGTTTGGGATTTGGCATGTGCGCTAGGTTCCTGCATGGCTGGTGTATCTCAGAGGTAAGCACTTTTCATCATGAAATACAGGTAATTTGATAACATAAACACTGAGCAGACGGCTGTGTATTTAAATGTGACCTTTACCCAGTCAGTGTTGTAACCTGCATTTTGAATGTGGTATTTAGGTAAATGCTTAGCTGAGGTTGAGGAATTGCTAAAACTGACACCACACAGGTATGTTAATGAAACTTAATGACTTGCAGTGTTGAGATTTTATTCTTGGCCTTGTTTGAGCTCAGCTGCCATTTAACCGGATGCAAAGATATGTAGACAATGACTTGCACATACTATACGCTACTAAAACGAGCTTCGCAGGACAAAAGCAATACCTGCATGTCACGAGTGGTGGTAGAGACATCTGCCAGAAGACTTACCAGTGAGTTTTTATCTCTAATTGAGAGGGGACCTTGGAAGAGGCTTCCAAGTAGTAAGTACAATCCAGACATGCCCATGCAAATGTGGAATCTATTTTTAAGGTATTAGGGGGTGGAGGGCTATTAGTAGGAAGTTGCTTACTGTGTACTGAAGTTATCTTGCAACCAGAAAAAAGGCTACAAGGGCCTAAGCTGTGCCATGTTTATGCAGCCACAGTGAACTGATGTTACTTTGTCCTTCCCCTACTTGGAGGTGTTATGTAAATATCAAGTTTCATTCAGTAAATGATGCAAGGATTCAGAAAGCAGAAGGTAAGTATCACAATAAATGTTCCATAACGGTGGTGTGCTTGTAATGTATATTATGATTCTATAGAAAAATTGATGTTTCTGACAGTGAACTATAACCTTGTGTCCTCTAGGCCTAGAATGAGTAGAGACAGTGCCCTGCCAGTAATTGCTGGAAGCAGAGGAAAAGGGTAAGCAGTGTGGAAAAATTGATCATGTGCTATGTAGAGCACTAAATTATTTTTTCATGTACTTCCTTTTCTTCTCTTTTGTAGGAGCTGTAAGATACTGGTACGTGGAGAAGTGCACAGATATCATTCCTGCTCTGGCTGATTGCTTTTAATAAAGTTGTTTCTGTGATAACTGAAAACTGTCTCATGATCCCATTTCCTGTCTCAATCAGCATCAGCTTATCTTCATTTCAAAATTAACCTGTCTGTGCTGAAAAACAATTTGTGCAGTTACCCAGGATATCTCTCATTATGTGTTTCTGACTAGACAGCGCAACAGTTATCTGGGAAACAAGCCTGCGTAGCAGAAAAGGAGGGACGGCGGAAGAGAAACAAGTAGTATGCATTAGTGTGCAAGTATTGTATGCTGAATTCCTAGTAACAGTTTAAATAATCACAGAATTGCAAACTATTGCATGCAGATGACAGATGAGCTTTTTTGTTTACCAGTGCTGACTTTTCATCTTTGAATGGTGAAATTAATGGCCATGAGTTATTTTCACTTAGTATGGTTTCAGAATTTTTAGACACCATTTGGGTGATGTTCATGTAGTTTAGTAGTAAACATAGCTGTGGTTTTATTTTATCATTTATCCAGTAATTCTCATGTGTATTAATATGATCTTTTTTTACTTTTATGGTAAGTTAATTAGGTACTGCTCCATGCCTACATTAGCAAGTAAACTCTATTGCAATATAGTGTTACTGTATGGTTATTCTTTCAGGTCTCTTGGTATTTAATGTTCAAATAGAAAGGAAAATCAAAATGGAAATATAAAAACCTGGTAAGGAGCGTAAAATGTGGCAGTATTAAATCCTCAGCCAAAATAACACAAACAATTTAATGTCTTCACTGTTTGACAGAAATAAAATATAAAAAAAACTCCACTCAAAACAGATAGAGAAGAGCTAGAAAAAATTAGTTAGACAAAGCAGTTTGTAGAGGAGATGGAAATAAGAGACAGTTTATTTACAATTAAGAGCATTAGTGCTTCTTTTGGTAGATTCCCAAATATTACTGTTAACAGCTAGGACTGTAAGTTGTTTCCATCATTGAAATAATGACCTTAGTCTCCACATGTACAAGCTTTTAAGTCATGAGAGAAACATGGAGTGAAATTGACTGAAAAATTTCCATACTACAATGCCAGATGGTGCCATGCCTTAGCCTTAAGGCTCCATCGTGTGTAGTGGCCAAGTTGCACAAGCAGCGTTCTTGCCAGTTTGCTTGGCGTCGGATAAGCACCAAGTTCTTCGGTGCTGTAAAGACTTAAGTATCTTAGTGCAAGCCAAGAATGCTTAAAATAGATACCGACAAAGACTTGGGGTATTTTCAGAGTGCTAGTTGACTGGACATTTGGAGACTTGCAATATTGAACTTAGTAAGGGTTACTTTTGTCTTACTCATGATTTCTGACAGATCAAAGTCAGATCAAAACACAGATCAAAGTGAATGGATATTTCAATATATAATTTCTGTTACTTCTAATATTATCTGCAGATCTTGGAATCAAGATCGAGTGTGTGACTTGATTCATACGTGAAATGAGTTTGTTCTTTTCCTGATTGGCTTTAAATCATCCTGAACTGAAAACAGAAAAATCCCTCAGCAGTAGTCAAAAAACTTTGCACATATAACTACTTTTGTGTAGTTGTGCAAAGCTAGGAGTATCTAACTTTACTGTCTTGCACTTTCATTCTTCTTTTCCCTGCCTTTTCTCTTTTGGACACACTTCATTCTTTTCTTTTTTATACTCTCCTGCAGACATTCCTTTTCTATTAGTTTCATGCATTTACTGATCAGTGTGTGTTGCTTCTTACAGCAGTAACCACAGAATCAGTTGTGTTACAAATGCTTTTTTTAGCTTTAATGGAGAATATGACACACACACTGAAGTTTTACTTGTTTATAGTTGTAATGTCCCCTCCTGTATCCAGAAGTCATACAGAATTTGAAAAATGGGAGTGGCAACATACACTTACTTGCCCAGCTCAGAAAATATGAATGCTTAGGAAATGAATACAACAGTGTTAATACAGTTAATCAGCTTGAGAAAACAGATATATTTATCCCTAGAATGTATATTTGCATGGGATATTCATGAAAAATATCAGCTACTCCATTTTCTGTATTTATTCTACACTCTGTTCATTACTCTCATTCAACTAATTCAAATTTGCTTTCAGGATGAGGATGATTTACTTCTGAGGAGAAAAAGTTAGATGTCTTTTCTGCCGTGTTTTCCTTTCACTCTGTAAGGTAGAGTCTCTACACTGAATATGAAGCCAGCTGTGCTGGACATTTTGTACATTACAGTGGACTGACAGTGTAGACCTTTAAAATTGTTGAGCTATAAATAGTTGCATGAAGTGCATTGTTGAAATGTGCACCATAAAAAAAAACCACTTTACTAAATTCAAATTAATAACTTGCCTCAGTGAAAATAGCACTGTGACTCCTGCTGATGTTGCTGAATGAAGTTTTTTTATGCTTCTGTAGTTTGGGTGATATGGTTAAGGCAAAACCAAGAAAGTGTCCTCAGTTAACTGTTTATTTAATGACTGACGAACATAAAATTACCAAAACAAGAAAACATTTTATTTCAGTCTTTTTTCTTCTTAATCTCTTTAGCCTGCTTTTAAAGTTTTTCTTGTCTGATGGAGAATCTCTTTTCAAGGTATGGTAGTACCAGAGCATTCTTTCAATTGATAGTGAATCTTGTCTTGAAATAAGATGACTGACAATTAGTGGGAAAAGGTGAATGAATCCTATAAAAATCTTGTAGATAAAAATCAAGCCATTTTTAATTCATTTATTCCAAGAAATGACCTCAGAGTGAACTGAAGAGAAAAGGTGGAAAACCTCAACAAAAATACAGAAGTTTTGGTAATTATTAATGGTTTTCTGAATATAACTAGTGATTTGCAAAAACTATGTTGAAAAGGCAATATCTTCTCAGTATTGGGTCAGAGTTTCTTAATTGACTGTTATAAAATTGGCATGGATAGGGGACATCTGAAGGACAATTAAAATGTGTGTCTTTTCATTGATGCTGCTTTATTCAACTTTTATGGCAGGTGTTCTTCTATAAAGGGGTGAGTGATAAAGGGGTGAGTGATGTAATGGTTGGTTTGCTTTTTCAAGTGACTTGTCATTTTTTTCTGTATCTCTTAGGACTCAGTAGTATTCATGTATCAGCTATTTTTATAATTTCATTGTCACAGTACCTTATGGATTGGAATTAACATCTGCAGGACATGAATCAGTTTGGTAATCATCCCATTCAGTGTGCTCACTATCGTGCAATGAGGAACTAGCAGTCCTTGTGCAAAGAATATTGAGAATCACCTTTAAGTTTGCAGCTGTAACTTTTACTGTGGCAAAATGCCTTGTGAATTTAGGATTGAAATGTACTCCAAATACCTTACTGCATGTCTAGCCTGTGTTCCTGGATTCTGGTGCATCTCATACATGCAGCAAAAATAGAGACATAGTCTGATCTGTGTACTTTTTTGGTACTGCAAAGAATGTGGTAGGGAAACAGGTCACTTTTTCAGAAGCTCATTCCCTGATTCCTTCATTCCTTTCCTCTCAGTATTCTAAAAAATATTTATGGTTGTGCTGATAGCACAGCTGTGCTAATAGAACTGCTTGCAAGGTCTTTGTCTGTTCAAAGGTGGTTTTCCTTCTGTTTTTCATTGTTTGTCACACCTCTGCAGCCATCTTATTCGCTGATTAACTTGGTATTGCTATTACTTCTGTTCATGTTATCTTTTTTTTTTCTTAGCCAAAGTCTGTAAAATTAAATTTTCTGAATTATTCACAAGCCCATATATGAACACCTGCATCTGTTATTCAGAACTTCATATTTTATTTCTTTTATGCTAGAGCCTAAACCCTCTTTTATAATTCAGTAATAATTGTTGGCCTTCAGTATTTTCAGAGTTCTTTTTTGCCAATCTCCCGTTTATCTCCAAGGTCCCAACAGTCTTTTAGTTATTCATGATTAGCACTGCTGTGCAAGAAGCTACATACTTGTTCAAATAATTTAGAGTATTCATTCCCTCTGCTGACTGTCTTTAATCATTAACCTCCCTGTGCAATATATTGAAGCTGCTCCTGGTCTATATTATTTGCTAGCTTACTATATATTATTTACTAGCATATATATATATCTTTTTTTATCTAATCCTTAATCTTCTATCTGAGAATATTACTTGATAGTTATTGCCCTTTTAGCTTTAAAGAGGTAGTAATTAAAAAAATATATTTTCTTTTGCTTGATGTCATCTGTTTTGCTCCCTTATATACGTCTTTATTTCTGTTCCATGTTTGTCTGAAACTTCTGTCCCCCTGAACACTAGTTGGTGTGCCTATAAGTCTTCCTGTTTATTTAAAAAGTATTCATACAGTGCAAGTCACAGAATCACTGAATAATTCAGGGTGGAACCTGAAGACCTGAATGGTCAAATTGTCAAAACAGGGTCCGCTCAGGTGGCACTAGGCTACTCAGGGCTTTATCCAGCTTAGTCTGCACAAGTTCTCCAGGCAGCCTGTTCCAGTGCTTGACTGTCCTAATGGTAAAAGATTTCCCCGATGTCTAGTTAAAATGTATCATGTTTATTTATTATTTGTGTAGAAATATTTTGGTATTTAGATATTCAATTCTGTGTTTATTGTTGTGCTTTGGTAGGCAAAAAACAAGTGTGCAGTCATAGAAGTTCCAGGAATAGTAGGATTCACATCAGTTTATTTATATTCCTTAAAGAACTTCTGGGTCTAGTGCAGCAGAATTAGAAACTGTTTGAAACAGCTTCAGCAGTACAGTCTAACCTTCATAAAGCCTTAGTAAAAGAGCCACAAACTCTAGAGCATGCATCAAAATAAGCTTGAAAAGATATTTAAAGAACAGGCCTAGCTTTAGGCAAATGCACACGTGCTTTTTTTGATAGCCATATACTTTTGCAATAGCCTGAAACAGAAGAATAACCATGAAGGGTCAATTAAGTCAGGATTGACTCACGATTCAGTGTTGAAAACCTGATAGGTTCTTTTCTGATTGCTCTCATGTTGTTTTCTTCCTAATGTCATCTATATTTAAATTATTTAATTGTATTTTATATTCCAAATTGAAGAACTGTAAGAGAATTGTATTAGCTTTAAAAATAATTAAAATGCCTTTTTGGATAATATTTCTAGTTTCATATGTTACTCATCTTTCTGTTTCAGTGAATATTTTCATGGGAAATATGACAGTAGCATTATTAAAATGTTTTGCATAAAACATTTTATTACATCATTCTTCTTTTTATGGTGAATGGTTTCAGTGAACAAGCAACTCAATAAATCCAAGTGAAGTTAATAGAGTATTCTTTCATTTCTGGTGTTTCTATGACAACCAAAAGGGAGAAAAGACTAATGAACTCCTTTCAGGGATGTCTTTGCCTTCCTGCATTATTTTATATATAGGACAAACTTCTTTTTAAAACACTTTTCATAGAGATACCTATAAAACCACAATTTTATTATTAATTATGATTATTCTTTCATTATGTCATTCTGGCAATAGCCAAAAGTGGTAGGCACTTCCCAAGCAAAACAAGGGATGTGAATGTGTACTCTGCACCAACCTAAGAAACAAGCACAAGAGGTAAAAAAGTGCGAAAAAAGTGCATCAAGTTGGATGAGACAATAGGCTATAAGCTGGCTTTTGTAGGCTGCTGATCTGACTGCCAGTATGAGAATATTGCAGTGCTCTGGGTTATGTTGCACAGATGTGCTCATGAAAGTGAACATACTTGTTTTTAGCCTGAGATAAGAATGCATATTGTCTATAAGCTTGAGAATTACTAGTACAAGTGAAATAGGTTGTGAGATCAAATGGTTGTAGCTGAAAATGTACTGAAATAAGACAGATGCAAACGTTGACTTCTAAAATACCTTAAGATCACCTTATGGGTGATCACTATGCCATTCTGCATTGATATGACTTAACTTGTGTAATGCCTTCATATTACTTTTCCACATTCATACTATTTGCTATCTTGTTTGCATTCAAGATGGTGGTGTAATTGCTGGCTTTTGTAACACGGCATGCCACTGATGAAGTGAAATGGTAATGCAACTTCAGGGAGTCATCAGAAGTACTAGCTTCAATCCATTTCCAAAACCACATGGTAACAGGAGGTCTTTATACTTTGGGACACATTTCTATAGTCACTTAGAAGTGGTATGTAAATCAGGAATGTTGTTTTACAGGAGTGATTGAGAATGTTTTTTAGTTCATTGTACAGTCTAACAGATCAGTTTGGGGATTTTAGCACTCTGCAGCACCCAGCACCGTAGATTTGCTCCTGTAAAAATAATGTTCATAATGTGTTGTAGAATTTATTGATAACGTAATAACCTATGCAGCTGGAAGTACAATAGTACAAAAATGGACCTGATTATTTTATTATATGTTTTCAATAGTCTTGAGCACATATGGCTTGAACCAGTATCAAACTGATGATTATTCTGAGATTATTTTAGTAAGAATAGGCTATGGAAGTAAATATTCTCGGAAGAAAAGAATATTTTTTTGTAAATGGAGAATAAGAAACTTGGGAAATCTGTTACAGCTGCTTAAAGGGAAATAGTTTTACAAATTTTAAATTCAAAAGAATGCTGTAAAATATTTTGATGCCTTAAAAGTGTATTTTCTCCTTAACCATGTATGTTAAAAGTCAGAAAATAATGATTTTTTCATCTTTTTTGTTTCTTTACGTGTTATATGTTATTTTTTTTCCCCTGTCATTTAGCTATGTTTTATTCACTAAGCAGTCTGAGTACAACTCTCTGAGCTTTTTCAGTTAGCCACCCAAAAAAATCATGGAAGATCTTTCCATTTTGGAAGCCAAAATTAACCTCTTATGCTTTTAATGAAGGCAACTGTATGCTAGATTTGGTTGGTTTTTTTAAGAAAAGTTTGTCTTACAATTTGGTAGAGATATTTGATGGTACAAAACTCTTGCCATCTTCAGTCATAGCTGACCTGTTCCTGAATGGGACTAGCGCAGAGCCATCAGTCAAAGGCCATAGTAATCCCCTACACAGCAGAGGACTGCCAGCCTAGTAGCCAGTGTTTCCATCAGGTTCGATGATGATAAGGTGAGCTGTTACAGTTGCACAGGTGAGAAAAGAAGCAGAATTGAAGGCAGTGATGAATCGAATGAATGATGGGAAGAAATGGAGAAAGAATTTTGGCCATAATTTTACTGTCTAACCAGGAAGAAATCAATCTATTTTTGAAGAGTTTGGTTCTACTGTATTCCTGGATATGATAAAGTGCATGGTTGAAAACTGATTTGAAACTTTATAGCTGGTGAACAAAAGTCATTTCAGATAACATGTCTCTGAATTGAAGATAAGTGATTAAAATAAAATATATATCAAAATCAAAATTATGTAACCCAGGTATCACAATAGATTCAAACCTACTTTCCTAAGAATAATAATATCCAAGAAGTACTATAATTGTGATTTGTTTATGTAACCTGATATGCATATTTTTTTATCATTTTTCCTGTCAACAGAGCTTCCTTTTACCCTGGTGGGGGTTGAAAGATGTAACCTGCAAGTGAATATCTTACAGAAATTTAAGTGGCTAACTGTATCAATATGTGACTGTATTAGATGAAGCAAAGCTTAATTCCTGACAGGAAATCTCAGAAGACTCAGTTCTAATAAACTAAAATATTGTTCAAGTAAAATGAAATGAAGTTTTTTAGCGGAAAATAACTGAACTCATGATTATTTTTTGTCTGTGAAAATACATAAACCAGATATCTAGAGTATAATTCCTTTTATGTTTTTCTATTCTGGCTTCTTTTTTTGCTAGAGCATCTACACATATATTCAAATGAAAGTCACTTTTTTTTTTCATTTGTGTTATACGCAAACACACAGAAAAATCCTATACTGTCATTCTAGTCCAACCTACTGAGATAATCCTGCATCACCTAATCACACATCCCATTTGTCCAGGCACAATAATAACAATTTATGAAAGTACATTTTTGTTCAGTTAAAAATGCTACTAATATGGACAGTCATGTGATGAATGCTCTGCTTCTTTCTTTCTCTGCACAGAAGGCAGAAAAGAAACATTTCACGTCGTCTACTACTATGCAGTATTACAAAGGATAATGGTTTCTTACCGTAAATTCAGTCATCCTCTGTTAATAAGTTTTTTATTACTCTAAAAATCATTTGCTGTTACTCTAAAAATTTAAAGTACCATGGAGGTAAGAGATTATGCAATTCATTATTTTTAATGTTGCTGAATTAGGAGACTTTAATTACCAGGTTGAACCAGTCACACATATGTCATTACTAGAAGAAGTCTTATTCTTCCACTGTGATGTTTGGCCATTTTGTGATAGCTGTAACTAAAAATTTACTTACTTCTCTAAGAGGGCCGATGTGAAGACAAACTACTGATATAGGGATTCCTTTTGATTTTTAGAGGACTTCTTAGAAGGGTTTGCAGTTACTTAACAACCGTACCCACCTGCTTTTCCTTTTTGTGTCCTACCCAAATCCTTCCCTGAGGCCAAGTGCACATGTGCTCAGCAGCTTTCCGGCATCCTCCTGCCAAGTGCAGTTCTTGCCACACATTTTCTGTGGCTTAAAAATGACTTTGGCAGCTGTGCTTTTATTCCTTCATCTCCCAGAAGATGCGAAAGTGCTGTGTTCAGTAGCTGAGCTTCTCGTCCACTTGCCAGACACACCAGGGTATGTTCACATTTAATGCCAAGGGTAGGTACAAGTGTGATTTTAATGGTCATAGTGGGTTCAAAACTTATAGTGAAGTTGCCTACCTTTTTGTGAAACTGCTGATAGATACTTTTTGGCTCAGCATAACCCATCTCCATAGCTGCCTGATAGGGAATGTGCATTTTGCTCCTTTATGACTGTATAACTCCCGCTATCTGCTTAGTTTGTCTTAGGTAGTATTATAAAGAAACAGTTGAAGCTGTGTCCTAAAGGATACCTTTATAAGAGAAGCAAATTCCATTTATTTTACACTGTTTGTGTTACAAGTGGTGTTTCCAAGAACCCCGGTTATTAATACAGTGAAGAAATAATGTTCTATTGTCCAAAATACTGAGTATGACTTGTCTGAGCCCTTCTTTTTGCTGCTGCACCTTTCTGCACCTAGTGCTAAATTGCAGCTTTTTAGGGAGGAGACAAGCAGAGTCTGAAGAGCACTCTCATCTACTGGATTACTTTTCAGGATTGTTTGCTCAGCATGGAGCACAATGGATCTGAATTGTGAAACTCTGTAATCCCTCCTGTTGACCCATGTTTGTCTGCCAAATTGATTAAGTCCGAAGCTGATGTAGGCAGGAATGGCAAAGTTTAAAGCAGAGGGGAAAGTACAGCACCTCTTCAAGAAAATGGGGAAAAACCAGCTCAGTGTTGATTAGGAGGCAATGTACTTGGCTGGAAGAGGCAGCAGTGATCCTGTGAAACATTGTGATTCTGTTCTTGTAGATGAAAATTATTTGTTTCCTGTTGTTTCTCTAAAAGCACAGTCTAGGAATGAAGGCTCTCATGGCAAAAGTGAAGCCAGGAGTTTTGCTGTGGAAAAAATTCAATGTGTTACAGAGAGTCTGCTTCTGAGTAAGAAAATCAGTGTTGTCTACGGGAAGACACAACATAAATTATGCTTTTATGTAAAAGATCAGGAGAGAAATGGCGGTTGTTCCAGGGTGGATGGTGACCTATAGTATATTGAACTACTGCAAGCTTCTGCTTTTGCAATCATGAGAAAGCTTTTTTTTCTTACTGTTCTGTATGGGAGATAGGAACATCCAATTCAAAGTAGTTCATGGCTTTGTACATGTATCTTTTGTAAATGTACCATTGCTATTTTTCTTATTGGAATTTAATTAATTTTGCATTTCATGTGATAGTTTTTCTTGTGCATATTTTATGGGAATTTATGGTATTGAAAACAGACTACTATTTTTTCCTAATTTAGTTTCTGTTATATTGTGCATTCTTTTATTTAGACTTCCAGCTTGCCCAGGTAAAACTCATTGCTCCCTTATGCTACAGTATTAATACAACCTAAGTATATTGTCATTATTTAATGGCCTTTATCAATGGATAATTATGCTGAACATCTACTACAAGGTTATACAGGATTTTAATGTATAAGATTGTTGTATTATATTATTCAAAGCCATAAGAACAGTCCAGTTTCAAGGGGAAATACAAATTTCATCACTAGGGAAACATCTGCTTATCTATCATGGGTGGCTTGTAGGGTGAAAGCATGCTACGTGGTGCATAGAGTACAAATTACGCGGTACTTGCAGCATGAAGGAATGAAGCAACATCTCCAGAAACAAATACAGAAAAGAAGCCTGCATTTATTAACTAACTTTATTAAGTGAATGAATCTTGCTCATGAAGTGCCATGAACCTTCTCTGTAGAGAGATGTGCATCACCACAGAAAGTAGAGCTTGAACTTAATAGGAAGATTTTGCTATTGACACTGGCAGAAGACTTCGTAAATACTTTCAACAAAGGTATGCTCTATTATTCACTTTGAAGACCTGCCTCTCTTAATTAAAAAGAAACAGACAAAATCTGACCATTCAGATCCTGCTCCATAACAAACCCAGAGTCAAAATGAATCATTTATGCTTAGTGTAAAACTGAATTGAATAACTACGTCATGTAACCAAATCTTCTGCAGCATGCTCTGAAAGGCAGTGTCATGAGAAGAGCATCTCAGAAAACTGAGAAAAGGCAGCAAAAGAAATAATTATAGCAATCACTTACTTCTCAGTTTTATTGTCTGAGTCATGCCAGAAATGTTGCTAGTGAGCAACATTTAATTAAACTGTTATCAATTTAACTTTGGAGTATTTCATAATCTAAACCTTGGCATTGTCTTTTTATTAGGAAAAGGCTTAAGTGACTATGAAATATAATGAAAAGCCACAGAGAGGGCTTGCACACAATGAAGCTGCTAATCCGTTGGAGACCTATGTGGGAAACTCATTTTTCAGTGATAGAGTAGAGCTTTGAAGGTTATCAGGACCTTTTATCTTCTAGTTAGCTTTCTCTGAACTCGAAGCCCTATCTATGCAAAGTACATCCTGGCAAATAGCTTGCAAGCTTGAGGTGGAGAGACTGATTTATTGCTGCTTTCCCTCAGATGCTTTAGATCTTCGTAACTGTTTATTTGTTTTATGTATTGTAGGAGCCAGAATGACAACCCAGGACATTAAGCACAATACAACCATGTTGTATGCCCCAGAGAGTTTATTGTGCAAATTGTTAAGCGCTATTCAGGCAAGGTAGTTTTTACATTACAAACATACAGGTGCATATTTTTCCCAAACTGAAATAAAAGATCAAGACTGATCCAGTAATAGAAGGAGTGCAGTGTTTTCCTCTCAGGTTTGTTATTATTTGCATAGGAATCTGTTCATCTGATTAACCAGGAACCAGAACATTACCTGCACTTCACTTTAATATTTTATTTCTATAATTTATTCTTTTTATTTAGCATGGAAGTGTCTGAGCCGTAACAAGGTGTCTGTGACAATACTAGGTGGCTTTGACATGTGAACTCAGGCTACTTTTCTTTAGTCTTGCAAACAATAAGGAGAATAGTTTACTTTGTGAAGGAAAAAGCGAACCCCAGTAGCATCTAAGAGGAGCTGATTATTTGAAAGGAAATTTTGAAAAAGCCTGTTGGCAGAATTTGGAGAGTCTGCTGCTGAACATTGCTCTTTTGGTTTGAGTCTTGTCGTTGATAGCCACACACTACCAATGATCACTCTGGGGGCTACTATCTCAGTGTTTGCTGAAAATGCCCATACCAGGAACTTTAATACAGTTGTGAGTAAAAAGCAGTATTTGTGTGTCCCCAGATTCATTTACTGGTGACTAATCATGTCATGCAAAACGTGTTACTGCAGTTCTGCGTCTACACTGCTGTGCCTGCCCATCAGCAGCGGTTAACAAAGAAGCACAACATAAATTAGACAGTTAATTTAAACCAAAATGCAGCTGAAGCATTCATTAGGCTCCTTGGAAAATCTCATCTTGACTATTTAGGTGAAATACTTTCACCAGGCTTTTTTGTCTGGGGTTTGTCTTTTTGTCTTTTGGGTTTTTTTATTTGTGTTTTTTTTTGTTTGGTTTGGGGTTTTTTTTAGATAAAAGTATTAATTCTGAAGCTTTGACTAAAGCTTGAGATCTTAAGTTTTTTTGGGAGGAGAAGTAGGCTGTTCGGTTTACAATTTTTTACTGAAAATCTAATATCCTGGCTGGGGACAATAACTTCTATGAACATATTTCTGGCTTTTTAACTCTTACCGCTGTTCCTTCCTTCTACAGAGCTTCAAATATTGTTGTGATCTCTTTCAAACATATTATTGTGGGAATTCTTATAGATCCTGCTTGCCCAGTAGTACTGAAAAGTTCTATAAACCAGACAATGCATGTTTTTCAATTATTGCTTAGCTTGAGTCATTTCTCTGTATCAGAGGTACTGACGTCTGCCATTCAGTTGAAGAGTTGAAGGCTGCGACACTTACAAATAGTTTGCTCTTTAGAAAAAAAAAAAATAATTTGTGATTAAAATAGCTGAACTTGTGTTTTGTGATTTGTGTTTAAAATAGCTGAACTGGGTTGGTTGGATGTCACTGATCATGATGCCAGAATGATGGCTTATCTGAACTTAACTGAATGTCTTATGTACTGCTTAACTGAAATTCTCAGGATAAAGTTATGCCCTCTAAATTATGAACTGAAATTTCTCTGCTCACCAACCATGTTCCTCCTAACTGTATTCAGATAGAGTTAGCAGCATGGTGGTGGGAATGATCGGTAGCACAGGTGGCCTGGGGCCAGAGTGAGCTAGTGGCATTTATTCCTGTGGTGCTGTGCAGAGGAATTATTTTCATGTGATTAAAGTATTTACCTGCATTAGAAGTAAATGAAGTCTTGCACTTGGCAGATATGGAAACTTATTACAGGAGCAGATGTTGAGACAGACTGTGAATTTTACTTCTGTGCCAAAGAAGACAGTAGATGGAAGAGAGGTGGGTATTTAGCAGGATAGATTCTTTCTAACTCATTTATACGCTAGCCGCAGGGGTTTCAGTGGACACAGCTTCCTTTTCAGTACCCCAGAACCCTCTGGCTGGGAATGCGGATTCCTATTCAAAGAATGGGGTTTCTGTGATTCTCAGTTTTCTAGAAGGGATCCTGACATATCTCTGGGCTTTGTTTTTTGGAAATAGTGTGTTTACTGTCTTTCATCACGTACAATATGAAATGTACATCTAATAGAAGTTACATGTAAACAAATTAAAATCTACCTCAAATACTTGCAGTTCTAGAAAAATTGTGCAACCAAGTGCTGGAAAAACAAAATAGGATTCTCATGACTGAAGCAATTCATCTCTTCCATTTGTCAAATATTTAGAGAAAATCTTAGTTAATCAACCTGCTCTTCAAAAAATATTGAAAAGATCATACAAATTAATATCCAATTTTAAAACAGTATTTGCATTAAAAAAATATAGGAAGGAGATGCACATCTTACCCGAATGGAGTGCAATAACTGATAAGTTAAAAAAAAATAGTATATAAGATAAAAAGTATTGCTTAATGTATGTAAAGTACAATTTTCAGAAAATACATGAACTCATTTTTTTAATCTGTCTCTTCGATTAGTATACGGGTTCCTAATAGGGGTTCATTTTCTTTAAATTAACAGAAAGAAAAGCTATTCAATGCAGTCCAAGTAGTTTACTATGCATGCACTGCATGGTAAACCAAATAAATTGATTATCTGCTTCTCTGAAATAGGTCACTTTCTCATTAGGGGTAATTACTGCTCATTAGTGGAAAAAGTTGTAATCGATGTGTTAATATCACGGAAATAGCAACAAAACGTCATGTCCCTAGCATAGCATTTGTCTAATGTTCTCCTCACTTAACAGGTCACTTAAATAGCTCTATATTTTATTACCTGATATTACTTGCTGCAATTTCAGCTAGAAAATCGTTTTCTTTGTAACATCTCATATGTCATGTCCCCATAAATTTCTGAAATGTTTCTTTCAATGCTGTATTTTTCTCTGGAGAGGATTTTTTTTTTTAACATGCAAGAGTATTCAGTGGTATTTCATACAAAATGTCTAAACACTGCTCACACTTCATCAATCATATATAAAATATATGTATATAAAAATACTTAATGTTGGTATTTATAGTTTCCTATAGACTTGAAATGTTTCAGTAGACGAAGTTTAACATGGTACGGTTTGGCTGAGGAGGTAAAATTTATTTATTTGTCGGATTTATTCAAATGTGTTTTTTCCTCTTCCTTGTTGCAGCTTCTGTGAGCTGCTTTATAGCAGAGCTGTTGCTGACATTAGGCTGTTTGATTAACATAAAAAAGCTTTTGCCTCATTTCATATCTGAATATTTTTGAATATGTAAAAAAACCTTTTATTTCACACTGATTTACAAAAAAAAAAATAACAAAACATTTGGTTGCATTGCTGAAGTTATCTGTAATCTCTAGTTTTATGGTAAGAAAAGAGTCGTTTGTGCCTCCTTGGGAGGAGGAGATGGTAGTGTTTCTTATATTTAAAGAGATCTTATGATATTTCAGAGTTCTTCAGCCACCAGTTTTTCACTGGAATCATAATATAAACTGGTTGCTTTAGGGTAGAAATTTTGATACTGAAAGAAAAGATATAGTAATCAAAGTTACTGGTAATAGCAAATAAAGCAAATCCTAAACTAGAAAACCCCACACTTCAATTATCAGTTTTTAACTAATAGTAGTCCTTCAGTCTGCCTTCAGTCAATTAAGAGAATGAAAAGCTACTTCTAGAAGAAAATATTTTATGAGTTCACTGAACATACAGAAGATGACTTGGAGTGAAACACTTAGTTCCACTGTAAAAAAATCAATGACTTTTTGGACTATTGGCTTTTCTCAAGAAACAAACTACTTGTTTTGATTGTACTAGTGTCAAGCTTTCATTGTGGGTACTTGCTTCAGTCACTTAAACTTAGTCACATTATTAGTTATGGAGTTATACTGCTAGAACAGATTAGTACAGAGGAACAAGAGCACTTGAGAAAGACTGGCAGATAGAGAGGCCTCTGTGTGTGTGTGTTTATAAAAAAAAAAAAATAGTGAAAAAAAGGTGCATAGCTCAGTATTCTGTAGCTTCAATCCTTCTTAAAGAGTTGTATGTCGATATCATGAATGTCATATGCATGTTATTCAGCCTCTATTGATACCAACACGATTACTGAATTTGCAAACATGCAAGCAGAAACTTTTGATCCAATTCAGTATTGTGAGAAGTGACGAGTATGTGCGTGGGAAGCTCTGAGAAATCAATTTTTCTTATTTTCTTCAAATTCTTCCTTCTTGTCCTCATTCAGTTCTTTCCCATGCTAACTAATTCCCTGAATTAGAGGGATGCTTACATGAATCTCTTAAGTAGTTACTTAAAAAATTTTGTTCTTGGGTTCTGGAAGTGTAATTTAAAAATTATAATTAAACCCAAATGCACACCAGAAAGAAAAACCAAAGATCCTGAGATCTCCTTTTCTTTCTTTATCTCAGATGTTTCCACTCCATTATTCACAGGAGAAGGCTCGATATCACTTGTACCTAGCCAGCCACAAATTTGTTCTGTCAATTTTAACTCATTTCATAATAAAGATTCATTAGTAAGATTTTCATTTTCTTCAACTGTTGAGGAAGCTTTGGCATGTGTACATAATTGCAACCCATAGACCTCAAGAACTTAGACAAGATACTTAAGATAGCAATAGGAATCAGCAGAACTTCAGAGGCTTTCAAAGCATCCTGATTTTCAGCTGGACTGGGAGGATGATTTTGCTGTTCTCTTCCCTTTCTCAGGCACTGGAACAATTTTCTGATAGTGAGCCAACACTAAGCTAGAAAAGGTTGAAGGCTGGGCTTTGATCCAGAGTAAATTTTGACCTTACATCTGAAGAGTGTTTTGCATATCTTTGTGATATTGGATGTTAGATACAGTTTTGTAAAATAATTTTGCAGAAAAGTTCTTTCAAAAGCTTCAGCGATATTCCTTTTCTACTTCTGGGTTGAGGTTCTTCTCTGACTAACAGTGAAAAGATGACAGCCTTTGTTGCAGTTTGTTTAGTTTTTATCTGAGGAATAAATCTTAAGAACTCTTCTGGAAAAACACAAAACAAAACAGTATAAAAACAAAAGCCAAACCAGAAACCAACCGTGTCTTTCTCCACCATTAAAACATTGAAAAAATAAGTGAATAGTTTCTTTCTGTCCTGTTTGCAGAGTTTTATGAAAGAAGGAGGACAGTTACATATAAATGTAGGAGGACTTGTAAAATAATTACTGTTACTTTTTTCAATTATTTGGCCTTGGTTGCCTTAAATAGGTCTTAGTTATTATAGGCAGTTTTAACAAGTTAAACAATTATGTTGCGCACAATATGCAGTGAGTTATTAAAAAAAATCTGTTCCAAGTAGGAGGGAAGTTTCCTACTGATTTAGTACACTTTTTCATCAGTACTTGCAGTGAGTATTTGACAGAATTTTTACAGAATTTTTACAAATGTAAAATAATATGCAAACAGCTGTTATATAATAGATTTCTTTATAAAAAGTAGGAATAATATTTTGATTATTTGAAGTACATTGTTTACATTTTCCAGGGTTTGAAAGGGGCTTACTTGCATAATTATTGTTATGGAAAAGCAACTTATTTAATAAACTCAATAGTAGGAGATCTTGATTAACTGAAAGTCCTGGCTTGTGTATAAGGTGATCTACATTTATGCCTTTTAATTTAAGGGCCTACCAGAAGGAAAGTTTGGCTTCCAGAATATTTTGTACTTGAACTGGATAAAGCTAAGAATGATTGTGCAGACTGAATTTTGTCAGTGATTATTAAAATCATTAAACTTCAAATACTGGATGATATCTGGAGTGTTGATAGACTGGAATTTATTAGTGTTTATTAAAAAATCTGATATACTGGAAAGTAAACTACAATGGTAGTGCAAGTACAAGAGTTTTCCCTAAATTATTTCCCCTTCACTGGCTTCTGCTTTTTAATTCACTGGAGCAAAAATACACACTTTGACACAGTCGCTTACTGAAGTTCAGCATCTCATAATTGACCTCAGTGACACAATGAATTTGAAGACATCCACAGCATTTGATGGAGATGTCAGTTATTAATCTTTCTGTAAATTCAAGTAACATAGGTCAAAAATCATCACAGTGTTATGGTACTCTGCATGGCACAACTTGGCTCATAAAGTTATGGAAATTCAGGCTGATTTTAGAACACCTACAATATCCTATTGTTTTTGTCAAAAGGTTAAAAAAGACCCAAAGCAATAACTAAACAAACAAAACCAAACAAAAAAAACAAAACAAAACAAAAACCATAGCAAAATATAGTGGAGAAATTATTATATATAATTTAATTATGAGATGGCTAACAGTAAAACAAGGAGCAGGAAACATGTGAACATAAATATGCAATGTATTCAGGAAGCATCCTGGTCAGTATTCCTAAGACCTTTCAAAATATCTTGTCAAAGGATTTGCAAACCTTTGCCAGGGAAAATACCTGTTTTCTTCAAATATTGCAGCTAGTTCTGTGAAAATGCTCTTAATGAGCTGAAATCCGGCATTACCTAAGAGAAGCAAGATCAATGATATCTTTGCTTAACTGGGACACATAGCTGGTACTTGATTCTCTTATCTGTGTCTTCTGAGGTCTGATTCTGCATTATTGAAATGTTTGATGTTCTATGTGCCAGTTAAGTATACCTGGAAATGGATTTTTGGTTCAATAAGAACCATTTGAGCCAAAATATAAGAGGAAAGTTCGTATCTAAATTATTGATCTCATTCTAGCCAAAGTTTAGTAATGGCAGGTCATGCACCTTCTGGGTTTACACCAGTATGACTCATATTTTCTGTGAAATTTTCTTGCATGTGGCAGTGTAAACCAGAATCAGTCCCGCTGTTCATAGCTATTTTTGCTCTACTCTGCACAAGAGTTCCAGCAGGTGGATTTCCCATACAAATCCATCCAAAACACTGCTCAAATTTTCAAGTCAAAAATTAGTCTAAGCAAGGTGGAAGTACCCAGAAAGTTTTAATAAAAGCTGCAAGTGAGAAGAGTTGAGGGTTGAGGAATGTCAGTCTAGCAGGTTCTTGAAGCTAGTTCCAAGCTACTGATGTAGCATAAACACACATATTTGTAACGTAAAAAAACTCCAACTGTCTTAGAGGAAAAGACATCTAAAATGAGATTTGATGTCTCATTTAGCAACTGACAAATCTGTAAGTCCTTACCTTTGTAATAAAAAATCATTTAGCTCATTTCTCTTAGTTCATAACTGCCATTTTTTAATACCACCTCTGCATTCTCTTGACAATATTGTGAAAATTGAAATTGATGATTGCAATATGTTGGCAACTTGATGAATCATATGTTTTGTGATTGTTTCTTAGAGTAGGCATAATACGTATACTGTTAAGATAGTTAGTAAAGAAGGGTCATCTGAAGGAATCTCCTCTCTAGTCCAGCAAAACAGAATAGGATCTGTCAAAGAGGATGTATGAAGAGCAGTGTGGAAAGGCAATGCATTTTCCTTGGCTTTAGCAATGTGTGACAGTAAAGGAAAAATTCAAAGACCATTAAGAGATTTCACCTAGCTTCCTTCATGATAATATTGCAAACTGGATTTTGCCTGACTTAATGACATAACTATTTAAAGCTGCTAGGAAACACGAAGACATATAATTTTAAAACATGAGTAACTTCCGATGTAGCAGATAGAACAATGGCTTGGAGGCATAGGCAGAAGGTCAGCCAGCAAGGAAGCCTTTTTGTGTGGGATTTCAGTTGCAATCATAAAGACATCTCCATGAACTTGCACACTTCATCCCTAGTGCTGGGATCGTAAACAGCACTGTCTTTTGCAGTCTATTCTTTTGTGTTCTTTCACCTTTTTTCTTTCATGCCATGGCAACACAGCAGCTGTTCCCTCCTGCCTCCTCTCAGGCTGCCCTCAGTCACTCAGTGCTATCCAAGCTCTTCAGAATATGTCTCACCCAGACAGAAAACTGGGTCACATGCAGGCCCAAGTAGGCCAGTTTATTCCATGTTATTGTCTGGCTCATTCTGTTCAGCTTCTCCAAATCCATTTATTCTTGCCACTAAATTCTATTCAGAGCTGTGATGTTTCAGCTATGTTTATTCAAGGCACAGCACCCATTTGTCTGTAGAATCATAAGCTGTTTATCATGACCACCACAGAAAACAATGTGAATATTTTTTAAAAGTTGTGAAGCTGAAGATACAGAAAGGCTGTAATGTAAAGCATGAGTCAGAAAATGCTTTGCTGTGACTGCTTGGCAAAGTGAACTTTATGACAAAATATGATGAAACAGAGGTAGTGTTTGCTTCCGGCATAGTATTTTCATTTCCAATTTTTAGATAAAAATCTTGGCCAGAGATGTTATAAAGCACATCAGAAGCTGCCCTGTGCTGCCAGCGTCACTGTTGTGTGTGACAGCTCCTGGCTTGTAACACTCACCCAGGCACTCTGTGTAAAGACGTTTATTACTGGTACCATCAGTCAGGCTTCACTTGAAAACGTTTAACACTGGTGTAATGTGTCCTTTAGCTTGCCACAGAGTGACTGTGTAAAGCTTCTCCCTTTCATGCAGTCGTAAAATAATTCAGGTTTGGAAGGACCTCAGGAGCTCTGTAGTCAAAAACCTCCATGGATGGACACTGCACAGACTTGCTGGCCTACCACCCAGCTGTCCTCATGGGAAGTTTATCCTTGTATCCTGTCAGAAACTCTCTTGTTTCAAATACTGTCAATTTTGTCTTGTCCTCCTGGCATGCACCACTGGCTCTGTATTCTTAGGGTCAGAGAAAATCTGATTTTACTTTTTCTTTAAGTCACTTTAAAATCATTGCATGTATCATTGTAAAAATACTTCTGCTATAGCTGAGTTTAATTTCTCATTCTTCTATAGATTGTAAGAGGTTATGTTGCACTGCATGGTTTTGGATAGCCATGCATCTTATTAAAGTGGCATAATTACAGATTTTTTCTGACATTTTATGTGCTTCATTCCTGAAGAAAATCAACATATGTAAGGGATTTCAAAATTTAAAGATCTATTAGTAAGGAATACCTTTGTGTCTAGGTATATGCTCTACCTTTAAGCATGTGTTTTGATCCCTTTGAGCTATGATTTGCACAGGTTTTAAAACACACCTAAATATATTAATATGTAGAGATTGGACTATAACTTGATTTTGTATGTATGAGTCTGGAGGCCAGGAAGAGGACTTACAATAATAAGTAAAATTTATTCTCAACTACTTTAAGATATTTCCTTTAGGATGTATTATTGATGACATGCAATATGTCAGTTGCTAAAGATTTTAATCCCCTTCTGCAATCCTTCCGAAGTAAATGATGTGATAAGGCTTGCACTTTGGAAGTCCCAGCAGTCAGATACTGGTACAAGTTGGCACTTGAGCGACTTGGTTTTGGCAGCTTGCTGCCTACCTGCAGCCACTGCCAAGTACATGAAGCAGATCCCTCAACGTGGGTGAGAGCAGGGAATGCTCTGCTAGACATTTTCTGGGCTGAGGGCTTTATTGTGTCTTAACACTGCTGCTCACATTAGTAAGCTTAGAGCATTTGCTATTGCTCAACATGAACAACTGGATGCATTATCCCTCATGTTGGCAAAAAGCTTCTGGAGGATTAAAGGAAGAGTATAGCTGCTTACAGTCACCATATTTACTTTTTTCTCTCTGCCAGCAGAGTCTGGTTTTCTCTCTGATAATTAGTCCTGTCCAGATTTGAGTGTTGTAGTCATTATAGTGAGAAAACATGCACTTGCCGTGTTGGGGAACTGACTGACAAGAATATTTCGTGACAAGGTAAGGGGGGATGTCAGTACACCTGTAGAGGTGAGGGACAGAATGCAGCAAACCACATCTCTGTCTCCCAATTTCCACTGGCTCATGGAGTATGTAGTTAGCAGAACAAGTAATGGGTGCACAAGTATACAGTCCCTTAACCCTCTGTGCATCTGGGAGCTTTGAGTAGGGGTGGCTTCAAGGTGAACACAGATTGACACAACGCTCTGTGAACAAGGACACTTCTCTGACTCCCTCTGACAGTCTCTGTCCTTGTCATCACATCCATCCTTTGTCACTGGCTTGTGAGAAGAAACCGGGTCAAGGAGTTGGGGCTTGGAACAAAGAGCAAAGCATAAATATATAGTTTTATGCCTGCAGAGTCTGTTCAGAAACTGTCATACTTCAGTAGCAACAGTGTCCCTTGTCACATCTTTTTGCAGCTGACTAAGCCCTTGAGTCATGGTTTAAGCCCAGCTGGTAACTCAGAACCACGCACCGCTTCCCCCCTACCCTCCCTCCATGCAAGATGGGGTGGAGAATCAAAAAAATGTAAACCCCACGGGCTGAGATAAGAACAGTTTAATGAGTAAAGTATAATGTAAAACTAATAATAAAAATAAGGGAAATAACAAGGGGAAAGAATATAAAACTGAAAGGAGAAAAACCCAGTAAACACCAGTGATGCACAACACAATTCCTCACCAGCCACTGACCAATACCCAGTCCAACGCAAGCAGCAATCTGGCCCTTTCAGTTAACTTCCCCCCACTTATATACTGTGCTTGGTGTGCTGTGGTATGGAATACCCCTTTGGCTAGTTTGGGTTAGGTGTCCTGCCTTTGCTTCTGCCCGGCTTCTTGCGCCCCTCCTCACAGGCAGAGCTTAAGAGACTGAAAAGTCCTTGATCAGGATAAGTACTACTCAGCAACAACTAAAGCAGCGGTGCACTATCAGCATTGTTCTCAGACTGAAGCCAAAACACAGCACTGCGCCTGTTCCTAGGAGGGAAAAAAAAATATTGTTACAGCTGAAACCAGGACACCTTGTAATTATCCTCTGTGCCCGCATCCTCCAGAGCCTTCCCAGGTAGAACACTGCATTTCCATTTTGGTGTATGAAAAAGAAAAGCAAAAAATAATTCAGGTTATTCATTATCATTTTCTATGGTTCTATCACTGCTCACACCATATTTTTGTTTAAAAAAAATCTACAAAATCACCCTAGTTAAAAAAACAGCTGTCAAAACAAGGGTGGCACTTAATTGTAATACTGCTTGACTTAATGTGAGCTCCTGGCAATGTAGCCATCAACAATAACTATCAAATATACTTTGGCAACTTTGATGTTAGCTCAAGATTTGAGTGGAATATTCAATACTAGCAAGTGAGCAAGATATCCAATATGTAAGCCTAACCTTTGGGAAAAATTCCTTTGACAGGGCTTTGTTGATAATAACGATGCAAGCTCTGAGATCAAATAAAGTATCAGCTGGAAAATCACGACTTTCTTATATTAGATGATAGCCATGCTTAGGATCTTTACCCTCATTAGCAAGGAATTAGGCAGAATTAAAGAATGCTGTTGCTTTATAAAGCCATGTTATTTTTATTTAATAAACCTCTCAGAAACTGTATTTATGGACTTACATATAAAACAATTTAAAGTGCAATGATTATGTCTCTGATCAAACACCTTCTGCATTTCATTGTCTTTGGATTAGTCCCCATGTATATGCATATATCCCAAGTAATGCTGATACACGCAGGAAGTTTGCGTCTAAATGTCCTTCCCTCTGCTTCCTTCACTTACCAGCACAAACTATGGCTGGACTAGGGCACCAGGGGAGCTGAAAAGCTCAGCTGAGCATAGACTTCACAAAAATAAAAGGACATATTAGAAGAAGAATGAATGCTGAATGAAAGTTTCACTGTGAAGATTTTTCATGCTGGTGGTAGGGAGAAAAAAGATGACAGCAAAAACATTTTTAAAGTGCACAACCGTGTTTAGTTTTAAAATCTACAATAAAAAATATGAAAAAGAAAGGAGATAACAAAATCATAGAGGGAAGATGAAGAGATGTGCCACAAAGCAGCCAGAAATTAAGGGTGAGTCATTTTGAAGCAGGATGGTATACCACTTCTACCCCACTTAAGATTCTCATACAGAACTGTGCAGCTTATACACTCTGTCAGAGAGAAAGAAAGAGTAATACTTTCTGTGGGAAATCTATAGTATGAAAGGTCTCTAGAACCTGGCAAATAACTGTTATCCTGTAGCATGTACATGGAAACGTAGCAACTTGAAAAAACAAAACAAAAACAACAAGAACAAAATAACTCACTAAATCCTTCTGGAATTAATGTAATTTAATTTAAAAAAATCACTTTTTTAATATCTTCCAGTCATTGTGCTTTTGTGATGTATGCTTTGAAGCTTTCTGAACACCTGTGAATATCTAGAAGCTTTTAACTGTACAGTAGAGAAAATGTTGCACATTTCTTTGTTTGATAGAAGATCAGCAGGTGACATGCAGACTTTGTAATATATTGCAATTTTAGCAATTTTCTTACCTAAATTTCAAATTATTTCAAAACCATTATATGAGAATGGTCAACAGTGCTGTCAACACAAAGGTAGCTGGAACTGTATGGATTATCTGCTTGGTTGGTGTTTGGCTGTGAAACTTAAATAACAGCAGCTAACTAAGTTATCAGCATCTTGCATGAACTCCTTGCCTGCTGACTTGGTACGATCCTGTCTCCAAGAGTGGTCTGATAATGAAAGGCCTTGTTTAAGGGGTTGAATTTGCATCTCTTGGACTTGCAGTAGATGCTGGAGTTACTTGGAGCTATGATTCTCAGTAAGCAGAACTGACAGTAAGCAGAGTAAGACATGATGGTAGATCATGAAGTTTTATTTAGTAGCTAAGAGGTTTTAATACCTGAAGCACAAATGGGTTTAGCTGCTATTTCAGTATTTATTAGTTTTAGTTGTTAGTTCATTATAAGGCACTGGCAAGCAGAACAGTGGTACTATAAAGAGGTTTTCCTCCTCCTAGACTTGCAGAGACTTAGGTAATGAATTTTGTTGATGGCTGATGTTATCAATCTTAGAAATAGAATGAAAATAAAGTCTGTAATAGAATTGGATTGTCTTAAATTGTCAATGCACATAAAGTCCTAACCAAATTTTTTCTGAAAAAATGAAAAAGCTACCCCTTATCCTTAGCTGTCTCTGGAGCTATTTAAATCGTAAGATTTAATAAATATGTTGCATTGAATGTACTTAACTAAGGCTTTGCAAGTTTGTTAGATTTGAGTTCTGGTTGTAGCTGACACAATTCCAAAGTTCCCTGCAGACAAAAGGAAATTATTGTTTCTGAGGAAACCAAAGTTAAAATTAATTTACCTTCAGAATTACAATCTTGTTATTTAAAAGTACTTATCAGATTTTCACTTCATAACAAGTAGCACTTGCTAAGAATATTGCCTCCTTCACTTCTGTTGTAACCATAGACAACACCAGAGATTCTTGTGTAAGGTTAGTCTCTTTTTCTGGGTTTTTGTTGGGTTTGTTTTGTTTTTTTTTTTTTTTTTTTTTTTTTATTAATATCTGCTGTTTGAATCATTTTATTTTGTGGGATTTTAAGAATGGGTTTGATGGAAATAATTTTTTAGGAGATCTGGTTCCTTAAATCTGGAATGGGATTTCACCATTCACTCACCAACCTAAAATAGCTGGTTGACAGTTAGAGCACATACCTTTGCATCCTATTTCAGGATGAGTCTATAATATCCTTAATTCATTGCTTCATTTTTAATATTCCAGTGCTAGTGCAGCATTAATATTGTAGAATCAAATACTCAAAATAAGTCAGTCAATCAGGTTGAACACTCATCCTTTCCTTTTCTGCCTTCTGTGTATGCAGAAAATAATCTCACTAGTGTTAAATACCAATAGTCAAACAATGTATGATCATGCAATTATAATGTACAGTGGGCTACATAGATTTCATTTTGCTCTCATTAAGGTCCTTCTGCTGTGGATTTTCCAGAAGTAGAAGAACACATGGTTTTTTAAACTTTATTACAATCAGAATCATCAGACAGTTCTTCTCAAGAGAGAAGCACTATCACAACTATGAAATACTTTATGAACTTTTGCCAGCAGAATACATCTTGCTCTGATTCCAGTCTGAAATGTGAATCTCTGCAATTAACTTTGACTCTGCCCTTTCTATAAACAATAGCAGATACAAAATTCCCCTCCTAATTTGCAAACCTTAGTGTTTTGAAGCCCTTTTAAAAGTGAAATTCTACCCAGAGAGACAAAAGTTGAAGGAAATAAACTTAGCGTCAAATAAAGGTAGGTGAGAATTAGAATAAACCATGGTATTTTATATGAAGTAATGCCTATACTCTTGGAACAGAATTATCTGTGGCAGGTTTATCAATTTCATGTATTTTCATAGAGATCATTCCTTTGGAGGTTAATATGTTTATATTTAATTTTATCATGTTAATAACTGAAACGGAATAGATAATATTATCCAGAACAGAACAAGGGTCTTGGCTTACCCTAAGTCAAAGAAGTAATTTG
>JAOEHX010024454.1:0-50451 GCA_025448015.1 Bolborhynchus lineola | reverse complement strand
TGATTGCTAGCTAATGATAGAAAACATATTTCTTTCAGGACAGGCTAGTCCATTATGAAGGCTTAATATCTTCCACTGGAGCAGCTAGGTTTGTTGGAAACAAGACACCATTTCCAGATGGAGCATAGGTCTGTATGTTTACGTTCTGATACAAAATGCATGTGAAAAGCCTTGAGAGTTCTGGGTCCCCCAGGATGAGGCAAGACAGTAAGATCTAGTTTGCAAGAGAACTGACTGATGCATTCAGATAGCAAGTTTCTTCAGGCACAGTTTTTTCCATTAGAAAGGGTCACACTTTGCCAAGCAGAGAACAGGGCAGTCAGCAGTCACTGAGATGCATGGACTATTTGTGCAAGGAGGCCTTACACTGAGCAAACCTGGGGAAGTAGACAATCATGCTGGCAATTTAACTGTGAAAGGAACATTATATACTCACAGAAGTGACTATTTGTGCATATGTTACCCCCCAGCATATACACATTCCCCATGGGGAAAAGCATTTTGAGTATGTTCTAATTTGAAGGGGGTGAGGTGGGGCTAGAGAACCGTAAGGAGCTTCCTTCTGCACTTTGAGAAACGCTCATTCGTCTTCTGGCTTGTGTATGTGTGCTTGAAATGCACCCTGTTCCTCCTCATTGTATCACCCCAGTACTGTGATGTTGTGAAACTTGCAAGTCAAACATCAGGAATTCTGTCGCTCAGTGGAACAGCTTCAGAGCAATGCTCTGCTTAAATACAGTGTGAGGAGCTTACCTGTGATTTCTGGGTTGTGAAACGAGAGATAATCACTTACAGAGCTTTCTGTTGATACTGCTTTATTGGCTTCGCTTTGATGCTGACTTGTAACCATATAACTAAGCCATATAACTAAGTGATACAGTGAAAAATAAGCTCTGGTAAGAACACAGCTCTGATGGCCAGATGTGCTCCACATGATAAATCAGAGGTCGATCAGAAAGGAAGTGAAATGTGTGGAAGGAAGAAAATGAGAATATTTATGTGTTTCTGTCCAGCCCCTGCCACTTTACAGTTTTGTTTTTATCATACTTTCCCCTCCATGGCTTTTAGTGCTGGCATTGGCTGAGGAAGAGATGAGAATTTAACAACTTCTGAAGTTATCACTGTCATTTGTATTGCAGTATGAAGAGCTTGGTGAAGACTCAGGGCCCCAGGTACTGAACAAAAAGGTAGTGACTAGTAACAAATAGCCCAAAGAGTTTGCAGTGTCAGTAAGGAAGCACCAATGAAAGCTCAGAGGCAGTACTGGCAATAAACTTTATCTCTCTCTGCTTCTAAGTGCTATATCTGCAGGACACTGCTTCTGTGAAGTCCTTCTGGTAAGCCCTCAGCCCAGTTGATACTGACCACAAAATTGTTGGTTGTAAAGGACAGAAGGTGTTGTCTTAGACCAGCATTTTAGTTACCCGGAGATTCAAAGAGCTTCAGGGCATCTGCAGGAAGAGATGAAGGAATAGATTTCTGTCTGTTCTAGAGAGATGCAGGTATGTCGCAGGTTAGTAAACATTTTAATGTTTTGGTCAGGCATGTCTTTATTCTTGATGTAGAGGAATAAGCTTGCAACCTGTGCAATAATAATTGCAGACTAATCTAATGTTGGCATTCAAAGCAAGTCCCACAGTTTTCACGCTTGAGTGTTCTGATGATGGACTCAAATGACTGCGGTGGGAGTGCAAAGAGCGAGAGCAATGCAGGTGGCAGTGTTGCAAAGTATAAATTCTGCAGAAGAGGACAAGCAGCATCTTGTATTGCTGGCTCTTTTTCTATGGGAGCAGAGGCCAAATATGCGTGCTCTACACAGGTACAGGCTGGCCAAAGGTTGAGTGCTCCGATGATGGACTCAGATGACTCTGTGGTGGGAGTGCAAAGAGTGAGAGCAATGCAGGTGGCAGCCTTGCAAAGTGTACCTTCTGCAGAAGGGGTCCAGCAGCATTTGGCAGTCCTGGCTCTTTCTCTGTGGGAGCAGAGGCCAAACATTCGTGCTCTACTCAGATACAGGCCGGCCAAGATCCAGGGCAGGAGTTTTTGACTCAAATGACTCTGTGGTGGGAGTGCAAAGAGCGAGAGCAATGCAGGTGGCAGCCTTGCAAAGTGTACCTTCTGCAGAAGAGGTCCAGCAGCATCTTGCATTGCTGGCTCTTTGTCAGTTGTAGCAGAGGCCAAACGTGCATGCTCTACTCCGATACAGGCCAGCCAAGGTTGAGTGCTCCGATGATGGACTCCAATGACTCTGTGGTGGGAGTGCAAAGAGCGAGAGCAATGCAGGTGGCAGCGTTGCAAAGTGCACCATCTGCAGAAGAGGTCCAGCAGCATCTTTCAGCCCTGGCTCTTCTTCTGTTGGATCAGAACCCTACTCCTTCCCCTATCTCTAGCCCTGACCCTAACCATTATGATATCTAGAGCAGATGGTAACGTTGAAGGAAGAAGCCTTATTCTTGTAGTGCCGTGTTCCACTTGGCATGACTTCTACAGCACCACTGTCTCCTGACATGTAGACTTTATGACTATCTGAACCCTTACCCTAACCCTAACCTTAACCCTAACTTTGAACCTAACTGTACTGATATGTGAAGCAGATGGTAAAGTTGAAGAAAGAAGCATGATTCTTGCAGTGCCGTGTTCTATTTGTCACGTGTTTCACAACACCACTATCTCTGGATATGTAGACTTTATGACTATTTGAACCCTAAGCCTAACCCTAACCTTAACACTAACCCTAACCCTAACAGTACTCATTTCCAAAGCAGATAGTAAAGTGTAAGAAAGGACTCTGTGGTGAGAGCGCAAGGATCGAGAGCATTGCAGGTGAGAGCATTGTAAAGTGTACCTTCTGCAGAAGAGGTCCAGCAACATCTTGCAGTCCTAGCTCTTTTTCTGTGGGAGCAGAGGACAAACATGCGTGCTCTACTCAGATACAGGCCGGCCAAGGTTGAGTGCCCAGATGATGAACTCAAATGACTCTGTGGTGGAAGTGCAAAGAGCGAGAGCAATGCAGGTGGCAGCCTTGCAAAGTGTACCTTCTGCAGAAGAGGTCCAGCAGCATTTGGCAGTCCTGGCTCTTTTTCTGTGGGAGCAGAGGCCAAACGTTCGTGCTCTACTCGGATACAGGCTGGCCAAGGTTGAAGGTGGAGTATTTCAACTCAAATGACTCTGCGGTGAGAGTGCAATGAGCGAGAGCAATGTGGGTGTCAGTGTTGCAATGTGTACCTTCTGCAGAAGAGGTCCAGCAGCGTTTGGCAGTCCTGGCTACTTTTCTATGGGAGCAGAGGCCAAACATGTGTGCTCTACTCATATACAGGCTGGCCAAGGTTGAGTGCTCTGATGATGGACTCAAATGACTGTGTTGTCGGAGTGCAAAGAGCGAGAGCAATGCAGGTGGCAGCGTTGCGAAGTCTACCTTCTGCAGAAGAGGTCCAGCAGCATCTTGCAGTCCTGGCTCTTTTTTTGTTGTGGGAGCAGCGGCCAAAGTTTCATGCTCTACTGAGGTGCAGGCCGGCCAAGGGCCAGCGTTGGAGGTTTTTGACCGAAATGACTCTCTGTTCGGAGTTCTAGGAGCAAAAGGTATGCAGGTAGCCGCATTGCAAAATGTACCTTCTGCAGAAGAGATCCAGCAGCATTTGACAGTCTTGGCTCTTTCTGTGGGAGCAGAAGCCAAACATGCGTGCTTTACTCAGGTATAGGCCGATCAAGGTTGAGTGTTCTGATGAGGTGTATGCTGAGCATACCCTGCCCATACCCTGGCAATCTTCCAGAGGAAGAAAAATGTCAGTCTGCATCTCCCGCTCCCAAGGCTCACCTTCACTTACTTTCTTCCTGTCTCATGATATATATTCCTGACCTTTCCTGAAGAGCAATGGGACTGATTATCCCAAATGGTTGTCATCCTCTGTCCATAAGTTCTAAGGGACAGCTTGGGCTATGGAAACTCTGTGAGAGATGGGCTGACCTGTGACCATAGGAAAGCTCATTAAAATAAAAACCCAAGCCTACAGGTGGTTAGAAAGGGATTAGATCATTTTGTTTCTGAGAAGCAGGCAGATCCATACAGGATACCCAGACAGATATGCTGTCTGTTTCCTGTGCTGCAAGGTGAGGAAGAATGGAAGAAATGAAAGGACTATAAAATCAGCTATGTCTGGGAAGCTGCTAAAAGGTCTGAGCTGTGGCAGAAGGGCACCAGTGGAACTGCATCTGTGATTAGATGGGACATCTCCTGGTGCAAGCTAGTAGTTCCTCTATTTGCTGTGGAGCAGAGGTGGGGTGTGCTTCAGTGGTGTGCTGCAGAGGGAAGAGTTTACAAGCAGTGTGAAGAATGGCACAGTTGTGCTGTCTGTCCTCCCAATGACTGAGCTCTGTATGTGTCTATGAGCACTATGCCTCTGCTTCCCCTTCGATCCTTTTTTCCATTTTTAATCTCCTCAAGCAGGGACCATCATATCACCCCTATGTGTGTCGCATGTGTAGTCTGTATATGTCACAAGTCTGGCTTCTAGCTTCAGTGTAGTGCCAACCCAAGTTCCTTCCATGTGATAACCTAGCAGTGATGAAGCATGGAGAGGCCAGACAGGGTGAACCCACTGGCTCCAGCTGGGGAAGGAGGGTTGTTTTTGCATAAGACAGCATTCACAGTGTTGATGAGTCACCCAGGTATGCACAATAACTGCAATGGTGGCTCTTCCAACACCCACAACATCCTTTACACTGTCTCTTGGTTTCCTGTTCCCAGCACAAAAGCTGTTTGTTTGCCTTTAGTGAGTTAAATCTCTTGCTTCCCTGTATTTTCCTCTGCCTCAGCTCCTTTGGTATTTTGTTGTGCTTTTGCAATTTATGCACCTGAGATCCTAAACATGGAAAGATTACAGCCTGAACTCAGTCCTAACCTATCTGAGAATGATACTTAACTACTAGTATTCATGCCATTCAACAAAAGGCAGCACTGGACTGATCAGTGCCTCAGACTTCACTTATCTTTGACTCTGGTATTTTTCTTATTCTCTAGTAAAAAGTGCTAAACATTAGTTTGTTCACCCAGATTGCAAGCCAGTATTTACATGAGGGTAGAAGACATTCCCACAGCAAGTTGCACAGATGTACAGAAACATGCATGCACAGATGTGCAACTCCCTCACACAACTGATACTAACATCAACTGGATTCCTTCCCTCAGTTAATTGACACAAGAATTTGTTGGCATGAACAAGGAATTAATCATTATTGACCAAGCACTCATTATGGTAGCTATCAAGAACAAGTGAGTTTAATTTTTGTAAAGAGGTCTGTTTAATGGGGAAGGTGAATATCATATTTTGCATGTGAGTGTGAAGGATTAGTCAGGTCCTTGGTTTGCTTGGGCTGTAGCTGGGCATAAGAAGAGTGCAACATGCACTCTCAATTGATGATTAGAACAGCTGTAGCAGTGTCACAGGGAATCCACTCTTTGATCTGCAGTCAAAAAGGGATGGTCATCAGGGTTCTTACTAGGCTTAGTGATTAGAGTCTTATGAATATATCTCAAATCCAGGGCTAGAGCAAATTACAACATATTAAAAGACTTACTTTAAAATTCAAGTATTCTGAATTTGTAGTTTTTCTTTTTTCTGATACTTCTTATGTCTCAGAGGCTGGTGAGTTGACCCAGGCAAGTCAGCACACAGCTAAGTCAGACATCCTTAATCTAGAGATAGCTTAGACACAGTGAACACAGTGTGTGTGATGTGCAATCCAAGACAAATGTCCACTGTTTTTTTATTTATTATATTTTTACATATATACATAATGATGGGGAGAAAAGACAAAAGTTTACATCTGTGTACAGTTGTTTGCATGTCCATACATGAAACAACCCTCAGTAGTTCCAATGTAGGAGATGCCTTTGCTTTAGATCTTTCTTAAAATAATGATTCTTTTGCAATGTATGCAACAAGCAATGTTTAATGGTGTACAGAGGCTCACTCTGTCACATACAGAAACATGCAAGCACAGAAGAGCCACATCTTCTACAACTTCTACACAGACACTAACACTCATGTCATAGCTGGTGACCTAAGGCTTCCAGTTTCTGTTAGCATACCTCAATAGCAGCCTGAACAAAATGTTCTTCTGTAAAGTGATTGCACAGCAGATAGCTTTTATTGTTGCAAATCTCCAGAGTTCAGCAGGTGGGAAGAGAGCAGAGGGAAGATCAAAATCCATGCCCTAGGAGCCAGGCTATCTTAGTGATTTACAAATGACCTCAGTGATCTGCAGTCATTCTGGGCACTTGATATTGCTCAAGTCCCTCTGTCTTCCTCTCTCTTGCACTCCCTCTCAGCATAATAAAGAAATCCAGGAGACTAAATTCAGCACTGTAGATTAGTGATGGGAAGGAAACTAGATGTGCATGAATTAAACAAGACCATTTGCCACCTCTGATCTGCAGATGTTTTTCTCTCAGAAATGCAACTTCTTTTTTTGCAGGTGACACCCACACATCTCCTTCACTTACTGGCGATGATAATAAAGGAGATAAACAACTGGAGCTCATGCAGTTACACTTAATCTTTGTATGTCATCGTCACCAAGCAAAGCCACAGCAATAGGAAAACAGAGCGGTTTTCTGCTGCTCATTTCTAACTGACATTTCAGCACCAAGTTGCTCATGTAGCCTATGGACTCTTTGAACTTCATTTTGTGCCTACTCTCTTTCGCAGTGCGTGGGTACTGCCATACAGTGCCAAGCTGCAGTACATGTATCTTCCACTCATACCGCGGTCCTCCTTTTGCCTCTGCCTCAGTGGCTTGAAATCAGATTGCACAACTACAACAGAAACTCTGTAATAAAAGTTAGAAAAGTAAAAAAAGAGTAAAAAGAAAGGAATACTCTGATTTTAAAACCTTATGCTGCAGGCTAAATGTAGGATTTGTAAGTAATCCTTTAGTTCGGAAAGAAGAAAAGGCAGAAAAAAGGCTACTTTCTGGAATCTTTTTTGGTTTGGGGTTATTTTGACTCGAATCTCAGGAAATAACCACAAAACCTTCATCATTACAGGGGATGCTTTTATTGGAGGAAATTCACTGTAGCTGCAATCCAAACTCACACATTTCTTTAACTTCTGGAGATGAGCCTGGAGTTGTTTAACTGCACTTTTCCTGAAGTCAGCCATTCATCCATCCTGCCTCTCCAGCCCGCTTTGGTTTGCTTGGCCACTTCTCTTTGAATATGATTTACAGCTTTTATCTCAAGAGATTCCTGGGACTCAGCAGTGCACCCAAGTCCATGCAAAGGACCTAACTTTGCTTCCACCATCAGTGCAGCTAATATCTCATTGATGCATAGCAGCCTATGCAGTAAAATGTACTTCTGGAGGCAAGGACTAGGGTGTTTTTAATACTGTTTTTTGCAGTATATGGCCAGGGAGAGGCAGAAGTCTGCTTAGTGTCATGCACCCTACAGCTGGTTTGTTCATTTCCATTCCCTGAGGGACTGTTCCAGAGTTTCACTAAAGTGGTTTCAGAGTGGTTTCTCCTTTAACCCCTTTTGCTTCTCCCATCCTTAGTGTTGGATTGCTCTTTCACAGGGCTGGTCTTGACTAGTGTCAACTTGGTGTGCCTGCAGCATAGAGAGATTATTCCCTTGCTGTCCAATTCTGTATCTTCATAGCCTCATACTTTTTGGTTGTTGATAAAATAAAGTATTGGAATTACTTCAGCTTTCTCCTAATGAGAGAAAGAACTACATGGGATAATGTTCCCAAAGGTGACATCCTGCCCTGGACTTCAGCATCTGTCCCTGTGCATCAGGAGCTAATGAGCTATGCAAACAGAAACAATTCCTTTCTCCAGCCAGTTTTGATTAGGCTGGAGACAGCTGAGAAGCCCAGAAAGAAATGCAAGCAGCCTACTTCATCATTATCATGAGGAAAAAAACACCCCAAACAAACAGCTCTCATCTTGACCACTGGTGTTTGAAGATTAAAGTAGCCTAAAGGCTGTCACAAGCAACAAGCATAGCAGGAAAATCAGTTCATTCTGACTCACAACAGAGTGATCTAATTTAATGGGGCACTGACAGGGCTGTTGGGCATTACCTTAGCTGTTATCTAAGTTAGCCTGATTGATGTTTGTGTCCTGCTACAGCCCTCCATATGAGGGGCTTGAAATGTCACTCGGACTCTGTACCTGCAGTGTTGACACCTAGGCACCTACCCTGACAATATCTGAAGCCTCTTACTGCAGCCCTTGTTGCAACTTCCTGCAAGGGAGTGGACCAGCATCTCTGAACAATGTACGCTCGGATTAGAAGGCAAAGTCGCTGCAGGCAGGCAAAAAATGCAATTGTAATAAAAGAGCCACTCCGGTCACACAAGAGGGCAGAAGAGAGGCTGGATGGGAAAGCTTCCTTCTGGCATTTCCTGTCTTTGATTTCTTAATTTTGCAACCTGATGTCTTTTCTTTTAAGGTACTTTAGCATGCAATTTCTTAAGCTTCTTAACTTTAGAGCAAAAGGATTTTGTAAAAAGGCCATTTGATCCTCCTACCAGATTGAAACCACTATGTTAATTTCCACAGAACTGCACTGTTACAAATTGCTTGTTTGTGTCTTTGGTTTTGCTGATTAGGGAGTATTTTTTCCTGACTGAAAAACTAGAGTTGTTCCAGACCGTGAAAACATTTCAACTTGACCCACGCTAGTTCTCTTGATGGAATAAAAAGCCAATGAGGAAAAGGAATGATGTGGCCACATAATGATGTAATGGCTAGGAAAACTGTGGTATTTGAAAATCCTCTGTCATTTCAATTGTTAGATCAATGAGACACCAACACTTCCCAAAACTGAAGTGTTCCTGGCAGGTTTATGGGTCCTGAAAATAAAGTTACATTTCTTTTCTTTTTTTTTTTTTTTAGTAAAAAGAGAGAGAGAAAAAAAAAAAGGTGAGAACCAGTGCCTTGATCTTGGAGATCCAGCTTAAAAACAAAACCAGAGAAACCCACCATGAATTTGCGACCATTCGACTTGTTGTCTCTTTGCAAATAGGTTTGTATAAAATTGGCAGCCTCCTGATACTTTGTCAGCCAAATTGGCCACATCAGAATATCTGCATGCCCCTGAGGCTGGAATAGTAACATACTGTAATGTGATGCTCAAATAAAAGCACCTAATTGTGAAGAACAATCCATTTGCATCAAGATAAGCGGCTAGTAATGTTTCCCTCTCTGCTACTTACAGACACTGACTTTAGCTACATATTACTGCCTAGTGCTGTTTGCAGCCTTTCCCACTCTTTCTTGGACCGTAGAAAAAGTTGATGTACTCATTACCCACACCTGTTTTCTGGTTAGTGTAAGTGACTGACAAAATTATGCCTTGGTCTGTGATTCATCTTGAATAAAGTATTTTCCAGTCACACAGCAAAAGCCTTGCTAAAAGCGGAAAGATTTGATCTTTAGCACTGAAGCCTTTGCTTGTGTGCTCCTAAAGTTCAAGCTTTTTGTACTGTGTTATTTATTAGTATCAAACATGCCATCAGTAGCCAAAGTTGCTTTTGCTGTCAGGGCATGTCTGCAGGTATAATGAACATGGCAATAGCCAAAAGCCTGCTATGCACAGGAAATTAAACATGCAGAAATTAAATGCACTGTGGGAAACACGTGGTGTATGGGATTCCCAAGTGGTTTTTTGGCATGACTGAAAATCCGAAGATTATGGGAAAAATCAAAGGGATGAATGACCCCAAATCCTTCTAACAGAAAATATGCACCTCTCCAATCACCACATGGCTCCAATCTCCTATGGCAACTCCTTACCCCAAACTGAAGAGGAACATGGCATACAAGACAGCAAATAACTAGTCAGGTGTACAGTGGAAGGCTGCACGATGGTGTTAGAAGTTAACAAATTGGATGGGTTCCTGAACTGCTGAGTCTGCCATAGAGATGAAAGGAAAAGAGATGATATGCAAAGAAGGAAGATGTGATACTGCTTGACAGACATGCAGGGTCCATGTTTATAGCTGCAGAAGAAAGAAGAGGCATTTTCAGAAACTCTCATACAGGAGAAGGATATTGGAATTTCGGGTATTCAAACTAGAAGGAACATCCAAGACTTTTGGCATTAGTAACCCTGACAGTCCCAGTGGTGAAGGTTCAAGATACTGCAAAGATTACTCCTCAGAATTTGTGTCCTAGGGGCTTGGTTCCTGGAAGCATGGAAGGACCAGGCAGTTGTTTTGTACTGTGCTGGATACATGTAGAACAGGAATCAGCATGCAGGGGGCTGAAGCAGCACAAGCCTTGGTTGCCCCCTTGCAACATATGCTGATTGCCATTCAGATATGATGACTGCGTATCAGATGTTAATTTGACACTGAGATCCAGAAGTGGGAGGAAAGAGGATGAAAATTGGATCACTGTTTGGCAGGACTATATTTGAGTTTGAATTAAGACCTGTGTGCAAGGCAGAAAACCCTATTGTTCTCTTGCTGTCCTCCATAAGGGCAAATTTCCAAGTTCAGAGTTGCAGTGGAGGGAGGTTTCTCTTTACATCATCCTGTAAACAGTATATAGTCCCCATAGGCAGGGCCAGGGAAGGCCAGGGCTGTCCTGGCATGTTATGCGTTGCCTAAAACCAGATGGAATAAATTAGGATTGCTCTGTTTGTCATATATGCTAATCCACATACGCAGAGCCAGACTCCAGGTTTAACTGGCTTGCTTATCTGCAAACACTTTCATTTAGTCACTTACAGTGGTGGATAAAAGATATTTACTGGTGTCTCATCTCCAACAGGCTGTAATCTGTGTCCATGTAGTTCTTTAATATAACAGCAATGTCCACTTTTACACAGTGCTGGGGCCTCTCCTGTCCTGATTCTTCACATTTGTTTCATTATATGTCCAGGATGTATCTCCCTTTCTTTTTGGTCAGTCAAATGAATTAATACTTGTTCCAGATGTTCCAGAGCTTACTTTCCAGTATCATGTCCTGGGAGCTATCAGCATGTTTTAAATATGGAAATCACAAAAGTGTTAGGGGAAGGAAAGCAAATTATACCAACATTTGCTTTAGAAAGTAATACTTTTCTCTGAATAGCCTCAGGCCCAATGCATTTATTCAGGATTTAATTTACTGTATCTAATTAATAATTTTAAGACAAGATTGCAAAAGTATAATAATACTCTAAGGAATATAGATATAATGAAATAGAAACATCTATATCTAAAAATTTATACATGAATTTTAAATAGAGAATATCTGCTCTGTTTTATGCTTTTGATACACATTTGCCATCTTACTTTATATTTGCACAAGAAGATGTGATTTTTCACAGTGCATTGTAAAAAGAGCAGTTGTTAATGTTAGGTTATACAATGACAACACTGGTAGACGGCATGGAGACTGATGAGACTGTCTTACTCTGTCAGAGGACTGCACCCAGCCTGCTGCTCTCTACCAGAAGTGGCTGGATGCCCCTGGCACAGTATCATCCACATCTACCCTCCAAGTGAGGCGGAATGTGGCAAGGCGTTAGCATTCCCCCAGTCAGTGCCAGCAAGGATGGCCAAGCGGGGACGATGCAGTAATTGTCATGGGTCCTGTTTGGGCCATTCCCCTCTGCCCACTGCACCTGCACCTTGCTGCCTCAGCTGTTATACAAAGGCACAGTAAGGGACTTTTCAGGTAAAGAGAGTAAAAAGTTTATGTGGAGAAAATATGCCAGTCTTATAGGATTTGTGCATGTGGTGAGCAGAAAGGAGAAGGAATATATGAAAAGTCCAGTTTTAATTTCTTCAACCTAATCATAACCTTTTGGGTTTGCTGAACTGACCCAGAGGAATGCTCTCAGGGCCTGCTGGGTCCAAGACCACAGTCCCATACCAAACATACATCACTTGCTCATGGCAGTGGGTGCTCAGGCAAGCCACTGCTGCATAAAGGTGATGTAGCACCTGCCAGTAACATGGTTTGTGGTGAAACAACTCAGAACAAATGGTTTGGGGCTCAGTCAGCAGACTCACATAAAACTTTGCATTTGGAAGTGCCAAAGTTTTTTTCTTGGGTTAAGGTATCAAAGCAGATTGTTGCCACACCCCACATCTCTCCTTTTATAATGTCCCTTCAAAGAGGGAAACCTTCAAAGAGGGAAAGAATCTGCTTATCCCAATTTGGAGGAAAGGGAATGTTGTACAATCCTAATTTTATTTCAAGATGGAAATATGATCTATTTTTCATTTAATTATTTATGTATTAGTCATTATAAAATAAACCTCAACTCCTCAGTGTGAAAAGAGATGTTATGCCAAGACAACTGCAATTACCATTTAGGATGTCTTGTTAATGTAAACATGCTTAATTGAAAGGATGAAGCAGGTTTTGCTGAAAACTGTCCTAATCCAGCATGAAGTATTCCTCAAGAGCATCTTCAGATAGAAAGGTAACCTCCAGTCAACAAAATGTTCCTTGAAGTACCTAGAGCAGTCCCTGCGGGTTGCTGAGCACTTGCAGTTCTGATTCGCAATGGTGGGAATGAAGGACCTTCTCACAGCCGAAAACCTTGGATGCTTGTAGGAAAAAAATTGAAGTGATCATTAGTTGCTCATGACTGGACCCAGATTTTCAGGAGAGCTCTGGTACAGCCTAGGCGCCAGAAGATGTGCGCGCGTTTTCAGGAGCACTCAGCAGAATGCCTCCTCGATAGAAACCATAAGTAAAAAAAGGAAGTAAAGCTCTCCTCCAGATCTGACCTCTCTGTCTTCTAATGCTTCCCATATGACTTTCTGTTCCCTCACTCTAGGAGGCAAACAAAACAGAAACAGGGTTCTTCATGATGGCAACAGATCTTTCTCTCCTGATTGTCTTTATTTTGTCTCCAGGTTGATTACTTTGTTACTCTGTGGAGTTGCTTGGTCATGACTTCAAATGGCTTTATGGTGAAGTATGCAACCTAAGGAGTCACATATTGAAGGTTTAGTGGTTTTCTATCAGCTTGAGTTGTCCTGGAAGCCAATTTGTGCCAAAGCCTAATAGCTTGGCATGACTTCTTTCTTTCAAGCATGTGTTTTGAAGTTCAAAGTGTGCTCTGGTCTTGTAGGGAAGAAAATACATTTTTTTTTTACATTTTGCTATATTTAACAAGGGTTTCTGAGGATTAGACATACAGGAAAGGAAACTAAGTGTTAAATCCAACGCAGCAGTTATTGGGAAAGGTCAGATGTTCTGGGTCTCCTAACAGCTAGACAAAACCACAAGTGTTAAGAGCAGACCAGCTCCGAGTTCTGATTGCATCTTTCTGTCTTACCCACTGGCAATCCTCACCACAAGTTGTATCTCATTTTCAGCCATCGTGGAAAACAGTTCTTTTAATTTCCCCCTTGTTTTTATGTTCATTTGTTTGTTTTCTTTTAGCATATTATATCAAAGTTTAGCCAATACTTGCTGTGGTGTAGTTATCCATGATCAGTAACAACAAAATGATGAGAAAATGAGAGGCTGTCCTTCCATGTCCAAGAGCAAGTGACTGCCTAGAAGCACACAAGGCCACTAGTAAGTCAGATGATGTTTATCATGGCTGCCAGGACCGATATGCAGTGTAGTCTCGTGTTGGTGCATAGGATGGGTAACCCTTGTTCTTCTGGTATGGTAGGTGCCGGGGCGTCATGTTCATGTAGTCACTCTGATGGTACAGATTCTTTTTGGATTTCTGCTGTGGGAAAAGTGTGAAGAGAAGTGTGAAAACATTTCTGCAATTAGTCTGTCCTGCCTGCGGTGAGCACTTGAAAAGGGAAATGAAGAAGGGGAACAGGGATCCTTTGAACAGAGGGGGGCTGAATATTAATAAGACCTGAGAGAAGATAGTAATGGATTTAATTAATTTTTCCTTCTTTGAATTAACAAATCCTCTCACCCAACTCTCATAACTACTGACAGTTCTGACCCGAGGTCCTGATTAAGGGAAGCAGACATACTTATTAGGCAGCCTCAGGTTTAAGTGCATTTACAGAAAGACTGGAACACATATTCTCATAAAATAATCTATGGAATTTGCCCAACCTGAATGTACGTCTCCAGCTTATCTGCCAAGAGATTTACTGTGTTAGCTCTCCAGGTAAAGGAATGTTGAAAATCAAAGATACAAACTGATGCCTCTCACCATCAATTCTCAGCTGTGAAGTGACTCAGCAGAAGCAATACAGCCTGGATGGTGAAGGCTGTCCTCCTTTATTAGGAGGAAAAAAGAAATCAGCTTAAGTCAAACAGAAGAGGGAAAAATTAGCCTAGGCTATGTGTATCATGGTTTGCCTACCATTTACAGAAGTAAATGCAATGCCTTTATTGTTCTGAGCCTTCCTTTGAGGTGCAAAAGAATCAGAGCTGATGTTAATCTTTTATTTGTATCACTATCTTAGCCTCAAAAATCTCATTTCCACTGTTCAATTCCTGCTTTATAATGTCCCTGTGAGACAAGGGAGGCATCGTCTGTCTCAGAAATACAAGTAGCAGAAGACAGGTGAAATAATTTGCCCATGATCATAGAGGAAGTTTGTGGCTACAGCAGCAGTTGAGCCTTTGACTGCTGCAGGCTGTGTGTAAAGTTGGTGTTTCTGTGTATCTGAAGGCTTTATTGATCAGGGGCTAGGTAAAGTGCTTCCTTGCTTTTTTGTTAATACTGATTATACCTTCTTTTGTAAATCTCCTTTATACTGATGTTTCTTTCTTATGTACATAAATATTTGCATATGCTGCAATATGCTTTTGATGCTGCAGAATTGGAGGAGCTTTGTATCAGAAAATCTGGTGGCTGAGTTATGCTGTACATATACGGTAGGGCAGTTACTATGAAACTTTTTAAGCTTTTATGTATTAATTATATATGCAATGTGTTCACTCTAAGTTACATGCTGTTTAAGTCATGCAATGCAGGTGATGTATATATATATCAGTAGATACAAAGGCTTTACTTGTATGTGCTCAACTCCATAATATATGATTGTTAATTCACCTAAAAGGTAATTCTGCATGGGAGAAAGACACTTTGCTAGCATGAGTGAATGCTGGACTGTCACAGGATCAAAGACCGTTACTTTTGGAGAGGAAAGTAGCCTTTCCCTCCAGGGAAGTGAGAACTGTATGTAAATAGATGAATCTAGCTGCTTTCAGGAACTCAGGTGAAACAGGCAAACAGGCTTGCTGTGGCTGTCAAGTATCATATTTTAGGAGTATTTTTTTCACAATTCACAATGTCTTCTAGGCAGCTGTATTTATATTCAGCAACACACTAAATAAATCCATGCTCAAAGTGCATATTATCAGGAGAATGTCTCCAGCAGAGATAATAGCAGGTATAAACTGATACAGCAAATGGCAAACATCACAGTGCAGCCTTGCCATTATTGCTGGGGTCAGACATGTTAGTAGCAAAGTGTGTAGCCATTAGGTACCAAATGAATATAGCAGAGGAAATGGTTCAGATTGTAAGTGATGGATTTGAACCTACAGTGTGTCATCAGGCACAGCCACTGTAGCACAGCATTGTAACACCATCAGCTGTTTGCTATAATCCTCTCAGCTCTCCTAGGAATAAGCCTCCACACCAAAGCACAAAGAAGGACCTGCCTCTGCATTTTCCTATGGCAATGTCCCATTTGATGTTTTCCGTCAGAAATAACTATATATTGAACAAGCATATTTTTGTGAAACACTTAAAAGATCTCAAGATCCAACTAGTAGTGAGTGGCTTTCTGTATACACACATTTAACCTCTCAGGGACTCTGGGCCCTTTTTACAGGCTACCTCCTAATGTATTGAAAATTGCTATTTAATGTTAAGGATACAGGAGAAAGGCAGAATGCAAGGAACAGAGCACTACAATCACTGTTGAAGTCTTTCCCACATGGAATAAATAGTGTAAATCAGTTCTGGGAGATCATAGCCTTTACACTTGTCTAGGAAGATGTCCTTCTGCTGCCTCTCCATCACATCTCACTCTCACTTTACTTCATCAGGCAGAACTGGACGTGGCCTGGGCCAGCCAACTCTCCAGAGAGATTAGAAAGCAAAAATAATGAGCCATAAGACTGTCTCAGCTTTCTTAGCATTAGTGTACAGAGGCAGACGAGGGACTACTGAGATCACAGTTTTCCTCTTCGCTTGCAGCCAAGCTTCTAGAAATATCACGTACTTGAGGGAATTGGTGGATAGGCATAAGGTATCAGTGCAGATGGCCTTGGGCCAATTGAGCATTACCTAAGATAGTTTTACTGTAGGTGAGCTCCTTCTGCCAGTCTAGGCTCAAAGGGTTTTTCCGGGAATGCTTGTAGTGCTGGATTTCCTTGACACGGACAATTGGCAGAGTTAGAGACTCTGCCCCAGTATTGCTGGTGTGCTGGGCACTGCCAACACTATGGCATTACTATTTGCTTTAGTACTTTACTGCACAGGCCTGACAGGCCACCTGGACAGCGTCTGGCGTTTCAGTTCTTTTGGGGTGTAGCATGGGTGTGCACATATAGCAGGGTTGAAGAAGCACAGTGATCCTGAGGTGAGGGGTATCAGTGAGTTTGTGGTAAGCATAGCAAGTATAGCCTGAAAGATGAACTAGACAAAGAACACATAGAGCAAAGAAAAATAGTAGTTTCTTACCCAGTAGTTAATAAAAGCTGCGGTTACCAGCATACTGTAGAAAGCAAGAACTCCGGTCACTGCCACCATAGTCCACAAAGGAATTGCAGACTGAGGCTCTTGTATTTGCATGGGTGTCTCTTCAAGGAAAAGAACAAAGAAAACTTTAAGTACATGAAGCAACCCCCTCAGTCTTTGCTTATTTACTCCTTGTTCCAATGAACTATTTGTATTAATCATCATTTTAAGATGTCTTCTTCAGGACATCTAAAGCAGTAATGTAGTTTCACCAGGAAACCCAACTTACTTTTTTAAAAGGAAACAAACTGCGTTAAGCCACCCTGTAGGGAGTGTGTATAGGGAGGATACTGGCCTACAGAGAGTTCTCAGCTTACCTTTCACGTGAATGACTGTCCCATTGCTCTTCTCATTGTGGACATATGGGGGTGGATACATGGCCTCAATTTTGCAGAAGTAGATGTCAGTTTGGTTGGCACTCATATTCCAGAGGTTGAAGATGACTTTGTCTTTATCATGAATCCCCTCGCAGTTGAATTCTTTATTTGAATTACTGCTGATTTTGGTCGTGTTCCATAAAATAAAGCAAACTTCAACTGCTCTGTCTGTTCCTTTGTGCAGTGAAGCTCGAAACTCCTTCCCCGTTCCATTGTATGTGTAATTGCAGACTAGAGTTGCGTTTTTGTTAGCTACGGTGAGCAAAGGACTCTGATCTACTAAAATCTTGTTTTCTGGAAGAGAGAGAAGAAAGTGAGAAAAGCACTTATTTATAAAATACTGCATGAGATACAGAAACACTTCAGAGCCACACATCCTCCCATGCAACTCTTCTCCACAACTCATCCCCTTTGCTGACACTTCCTACCAGGGAGTACATAACCATCAAGCTGCAGAAGCAATTTCTCACAGGAGCTCTTATCGCTACAGTTTCCCTTTAAATAAATATCTGCATAGTCACTAGGAGAGTGTGTGAAGTCAAGAGTGTTTTTCTTCAAAATCAGAACACTGGTACAGAAAGTGGCCCATGTGATAATGACTTAACAGCAGGGCTCAGAAGGCTACTCTGCTATGTGTGTATGTGTATATATATAAGGCCACCTTAGACTACCCTTTACTTAGCAGGCAGTTTCCCAGGAGACATTATGGAGTGCAAATGCTCTGAATGAAATGCTTAGTTTAGCAGTCAGATAGGAGAATATTATTTATATTTGATTTTTAATCATATGTCAGACTCGAAGAGTTAGCAGGTGGATTTGCTGAACCATTTCAAGGGTTTGGACTTTGGACAATGAGCCACTGAGAGCATGAACTGCTGTCATTTCAATGTAAAATAACTCATTTCTCTAGCTAGCAGCTGTAGTAGATTCTTAATCTCTCAAAGTACTCAGGATCTGACTAATTTGATGCTGCACTGGCACTTAGCATTTGAATGACCTGCAAAAAAGCATCATGTGAAGGTATAATTCAGTTTGAATTGACGAGACTAATACATAAACAGGAAATGTTTTCTGACATACAGACCTCTGCGCTACTACCTGCCAAACAATGAAATACTGCAAGGACTATGCAGAAAGGTGACTTCTTGCAAGAAAAATCATTCGGTACAAACAAGGCCCAGCTTTTCAATTGCTGACCTGTAAGTAAGGAAGGGATTTCTGGCTTTCAGGCTAGAAACTTGCCAGAACTAAGGACAGCCCTTTTGTGTGTGTATGTGATTTTGTAACCCTTCATGCAAGCTCAACACACATGAGGTCTTTGTAGCCTTTTATAGACCCCTGAGAATTGCTGTGGTTGTGAGAATTACAGTTGTATCTCTTGTCCTGAAAATCTGCTGCAAAAACTATATTCTTTCTACTTAATCCATGTGATGAGACTAAAGAAAAGGCTAATAAGGGAAATGAATGGGAAGGAGGCCAGATCCAGAATGCCCAGAAAACAAGTATTGCACCATGTTTAACTATATTTAGGACCAGAAAGCTATATTTATTTAGTGTGTTGACTCCTACACAAGAGGATAGAGTACCCCAACTTTTTCACAGAATACTCCTTTGGGATGAATGTGATCCAGGGAGTAAAGTAAACACAGAGATGCGTGAGATGGCCAAGACTGGTGGTAGGGTGTGGACTGTGAAAACAACCCACTGCTAGCAGGTTCTCTGGTTAACAGCCCAACCCATGAAACTGCTGAAGTTGTTCATTTTCTCACTGAAAGTCTTCTTTACCATCCCTTTCTACTCATGAGAGCAGGAAGCCATGAGACAGGGAATGCTCTACTGCTTCAGATCTAGCAAAGAAAGACTGTAGTCTAATTTTGTTGTGTTTCTTTGTTCAACATAATTAGCATGTGGGGTTGAGCAGAGCTCATTGCAGCTCTGAACTCCCATGTTTGTAGGGAACCCAAACACTATGAAACTTCTTGTTTTGATGAAGGATGAGTATTTCTAGGCTTTCCAGCAGAAAAAAAAAAAATCCTGGAACTAAGCAGTAACTGAGTAATAACAAACAAGGCAGGTTTCTACTTGAGCTGCTGTCTGTGGTGAATTTTCATTGAAATTAAGACATTTCAGCAAAACATTTCAGTTTCATCGAATCAGCATTTCCCAACAAAAGCTCTCACATGGGCTTATAAGGCATGAGTAAGGGGGGGAGGTTTGGATTCCACCCCTTTATACAAGGTATTTCATCATATTTTTGTTGGCCAGAAAATTGATCTTTGGCCTAAATGGCAATGTACACGTCTGCAATAGACTGTTCTACCTTTAGCACAGCAGAGTTCTACACATCTCACTTGAGACAGTTGTGATTTGCACTGCTATAGTGCCCACCAGTACAACCCTGTCTGAGACAGAAAAGGTCTCTTCTGAAGGTGTATTCAGACCCTGTGACAGAGTTTACAACCAGAATAGGCATCCTGGAACAGAGACTTGTGGAAGTATTACACTTCAGAAAAATGCTTGCCTGTTTTTTGCTGCAAGTACTTATGGAAAACTAATGGATGTTTATTGCTCAGCCTGTTCAGATTTTTGCTGCGTCCAAAGGAAAGACAAAGAGCACTGAAATCTCATCCCTGAGGGGCCACCTTCAGAAGTTATTAGACTCATCTGCAGAGCTCAATAACTCCCCCTCCCCCCCATTTTGCTGTTGTCAGCTAATGTAGATTCCTGATGTTTAGTACCTAGCTTCATGCCTTGAGATCCACTATTTAACTACAGCTTTGGGCTATATGTCCCTGTCATAATACTGTGCTAATTTGCAACCAGTCTCTTTTGATACACCTACCTAAAAAAGTAAATTCTTTCAACTTATTTCCACCTCTTGGGTTTTTGGTCTGGTCTGTTTGCCTTGGCATGCAGGCTGTGTATTGATAACCTGTCCCCATGCTGCTGATCCTGGGATGCAGCATGGCTCAGCACTGGGAAGAAGTGTATTTGTGAAGACTTTAAATGAAGACTGTTTCTACATGATTTAAGCTAAGCACTCAGGTCTGTTTTCACAAAGTGACTCTACTAGTTCAAGTCTAAATTGATTGAGGAAGATCTTTTGGTTTTCATTTGTAGGAACAAATTAGCACCACATGAATCAGTTGGGCTGCAATGCCAGCAGGGGCAAGGCAGGCTTACCTCACACAGGAGTGTTAGACTGGCCTGCTTCCTCCTCCAAGCTTGGGGTTTTTTTGAATTTGAGAAAGTAAATCATGCCAAGGGTTTGATTATATTCTTAGTTGGATCTGGACCGTTCTGAGCAAAGATGGGCTGAAGCTGCTTTTACCTCTGTAGTTTTTCTCTTAAGTGTCACTTTGGGTTTATTAAAATGGTGAAACTCTGAAACATTTAGTATGTGTTTCCATCAGTGTATGCTTTCCTCTAAATAAGGTTATGATCGCCATTTCCAGAGCTGTGTTTGGTCATGCTGCATAGTAATAAATTTCTGTATCTTGGCCTTACCCAGCCAAGACGATGGCACTTACGAAAAATCATTGTCAGTTTCAAAAAGCTGTGGAGTCTAAAACTGTCAAATCATTAAAGTCAGTGTACACAGACTACAGGTTTCCCAAGATCGTCCAATTTGTATGCAGTGGTGTGTGAGATTTCAAAATGTCTGCTAAGGTTTTTTATACTTCATTTGTCATGCTGGACATGTGAGGAGGTTTTGCATCGTGGAAAAAAAAATGCCATCCACAGATAATATCCATAAAATTCCAGCTCCTTAATCATGGACCTCTGAAACAAGCAAAACTTCATTGACTTTTTTTCTTCCTTTTTTATTTGCCAAAGAAGTGAAATAGCATCGAAAAGTATGGAAAATAACTATTTTGAGGGTTTTCTTCCAGAACTTTCCATGAATCATCAGCAGCTATTGGAAAAAATATTCTCCTAAAAGTATTTCGTACTCTCCTTTCTTTCTTTTCCATGCCAGTTGACATCAAGGAGCTTTTTGCCAGAGCAAGGAATCTGCAGTAAGTTGGGATTTCTATAAGTAAAGTTAAAAAATGGCCCAAAGAAGTTGCAGGGGTGGTAGGGGAAAACCTGAAAGAAGTTTATTTAATTCACAAACAGAAAGACACACAGCTGTGCGATAAACAAAGGCACTCCAGTTTTGCTGCTGCTGGTGTGTTGATCAATTACTTTAACTTCTTTTTCCCAGGTATGTGGATCTTCCTCTTTTGCTTTGCTTTTTGATCACCCAGCTATGTGTATAATGTGCAGCTGGAAGGGCTTCTCCTTCTAGCCGTTACACACTTGTTTTCTGCTAATCTTTTCTACTCTGCTGTGAGTACTGCAGGAAATATAGTACTATGCAAAGCCCAGTTGACACTTGTCACAAACTGACAAGAAAAACCCCAGTGTGACCACAGGTGGTTTCTTGTCAGTTTGTGATTTTGTTTTTTTTAAACAAGAATTGGTTGATGTCACCTTAATCTTGGCCAACCTCACCTCATACACCTTCTGCATGATGGTAGCCCTAGTTGGTTAGAGGTTGATTTTAACACCCAGAGACCATAAGCCAGAAGGTTATATGGGTAGTAAAATGATCAGGTAATTCATGATACACTGCAGTGGGAACCCACTAACACTACTGATTTCATAAAATTCATGGGGTAGGCAACTAGATCTACCTGCCTGTCTTATAGGCTCTAGCAAGGTAATTGTTTAGTCAATAAAAACGGAGAGAGGTCAAACTTTGTAAATGGTAGTGTTTCTGCAAAACCAAAATGAAAAAACTGATCTGTTAAGTCCCTTTTCATGATTCCACCTCAACCTGCAGTGTTCACTACTACAGTCTAACAACAGCAGAATGGGACAAATTCTTTTGTCCTCCCTAAAAACCAAAATACCTGAGGCCATAATACCCTCTGTGGCTTGAGGAAGTCCTGCAGGGTTTTGCCCTACTTTAATGTTTTCCATGTACTAAGGATCAATATTCTTGATAGAAATTAAGAGAAGAGGTGGAGAAAAGATACGAAAAAAACTGAAATCCCTGAGAAGCAAGTTCCTCATGTGCTAATTTTTAAGCAGTTGGACAGTCTCAGTGAAGCTATTGGAGAAACTTAAGTTCTTCATGCAAACCAAGTGTATAAATGTCTACAGAGCCATGGCATAACCCCTGGGTCTGATAACCCCACAGAATATTTTATGGTGCTGCAATGCAAAAAAGTTGCTTGAAAGCTGTGCGCACATCATGGGGATGTCTTTAAAACTGTTTAACTCATTGCTGATACTTGTCCCCTCCTGGAATCAGTTTCTTCTCTGACAACCAGGGGCCCATTGTGGAAATAATTATAATGTTGCAAACACAGAATTATAAACATGCGGAAAGATGAAACAAAAAGCCTATGAACTCTTAAAGAAATGTAGATCATGGTGTCATGCAAATTATAATGTTTTCACTGAGGAAAAGAATTGTAGAACAGTAAGGGAGAAATAAGGAAAAAACAGAGTCAATTGTATCTTTCGTATCAGAAAAAGCAAACTTTTAAAGACGCTCTATATGTGAAAAGTTCTGTACTGGAAAACAGATTTTTGTTCCTATCTGTAACTTCACTGTAAAATACAAAACACTGATATTTGGAGAACACCCAATGATGACAGTTCACAGGCCAGTGGTTTAAAAAATTGTCTGTTTCAAGATTATCCTAGCAAAAGCCATCATCTCTTGCCTTGCTTTGCATTTTGAGGTACCCCTTGGAAAGACTTGTTAACTCTGAACATGAGAACACTGCATCAGCAAGGCAAAATACCCTCAGCCACCACAACCAAAGATTCAGAAGATTCACTAAGACTCAGGATTTCAAAATCACAAATAGATATTTTATGTTGTTAAAGATCTCAGAAAGAAGAGAGATATCTCATGAATAACGATAAACTTCCAAACAACACACAAAGCAATCCCCATCCTCCCATTTTTGAACTCAGTAAGCAACTCCACTTTTGATCCTTTTATTTTCTGGTTCTGTGAGGATGTGGGTGGGCTCAGCTTTACAACCCATCACACCAAGCTGGGCCATAGTGGGCCCTGGAGCTTTGCATGTAAGACTTGGGGGTGATGGAGAGCCTGACCCAAGAGTGGCCCTGGCACCAGGTCTGCTCAACCTCCCTGCCCCCAAAGAGAAGGCACTTGTGACAAAATCTGTAAACTTGAGGAAAGGTGAAATAAACCCTCCTCTATCTATGCATGCAATTCCCAAATGCATCTAAAAACAAATCAAATTAAAAGAAATCTCTTGGATCCTATCTTGCAAGGTTACTTATGGCAGGAAAAAGATCAGCTTCTTAGTAATATCAAGTTGCTGCATATGCAGTCTCAGCAACACACTCTGGCTGTTCCCTTTCATTCAAACACAGACTGATTTCTGCAAATCATTTCAAAGCTATTCTAGTCCTTTTCTTCCCTGATCATCACAATGAGGAAAATCAGTGGATAGGATTGAAGTGGGGGGGGAGCTGTTACCTGTTACATCAGCAGTGGGGATGAAGCAGAGCACCACGAGGATCCCCAGGAGCATGGTGTTAATGGTGGGCCCAATGCTTTGTCCCCACCCCCTCCAGGCACTGTCACGTCTCCCGGGTCCCCGTACCACCAGCCCTCCTTCCCTGCGGGGCCAGGCTGCACCCTCAACTGCTCACACAACTTCTCTCCTCCTCCCTCTGCAGCACAGGATATACAGCTAAGTGAAACCACTGTAATGGCAACACTTGAACAGGAAGTTAAATTGTTTGATGATTTTAGGATGTTGCCTCTGCAAAGCTCAGTGACCCCCAAGAATTAGTGGAAGCCCACATTTCAAAATAGGGCGACATTTCAAAATTGTCCCTGTATTGCAAGATGCATGCTTGTGTTTGGGGCTCTGCAGGGTTGCTCCTGTCAGGGAGAAAAGGACTTCCCTAGAGGTGCAGTGCTGCTTTTTTATCACGAGCACATACAGACATACGCTATTCCCATCATCACGGTAGATGCAAACAGCAGTTTTTAAGTTCCTGGTGGCCAAACCTGGTCCATCAGGAAGCTTTGTGCTCAATCTGTCCTCACTCCCAGGAGCAGAAACCTTCCTTTCTTGGCCTGCCAGCTTGCTTCTGTCTGCCTTCGCAGCCCCTGGGAACACTGACATATTTTGGCAGTAGATAATCTCAGTTTGTTCGTTTTCATTTTTCTGTATCTGCTGGCTGTCTAAATGCAGACCAAACAGTGCAAGAAATAATGATCTGGTATACCTCCCTTTTGAAAAAAATCTCTAGTCATAAATGAGCACAACTGTAATCCCATTGACATCTAAATAAAGGCAGCATAAGAGCAGGTACACTTCTCAATCAGTGCTTTCATTAGAGGTCTTTTTATTCAAAGTTCTTCTTTTTGACTCACTTAGCAAATGCTCATTCCTCTTTGCCCTGCAAGCTCAATGTCACCTCTCCCCCTGAAACAGCAGGATTCTGAGAGCCAGTTAATGGCATTAATAACTGTGAGGAACTCTGGTTAGTTACTATTTACTTTCATCCACCAAAGTAGAAATATTGAACTGCATCGACGCCTGTCATTATCTATGATTTATCTGAAAGTGTTTAGGAGGAAGACTTTCAAGAGACCTGGGCTGTTGCAGAAACGGATGAAGACCCATGAACTCTTTCTCCTTTTCCCCTAGTATCTGAGGTCTTTAGGCCATGTTTCTTCAGAAATTTCATATGCAGTCAAGGGGCAGCTTAGCTGGTATGTCCATTTGCAACCTAGGAGTTTTAATAATATTCTTTTATTTTGTAATTGGTGCAAACTGCCTGAAATACTAAAAATCTGGGCATTTCCTTGTGCTTAAAAAATAAAATTAAAAAAAAAGTTAGATTCTCTCTTTCTTAGCCCATTTTTGTGGCTTTTAAATAACCTTTTGAGTCATATGAGCGCACCTGCAATTATCAATGGAACAGTTTAACTTGAAGTGAGAATCCCTCAACAAAGTTACAAAATCCAGTATCTTTTTGCTGAACTGTCCCTTCTTGGAGCTGAAACTCACTGTTGCCACATCTTCTGACACAGGTAACTGAACCTACACAATGTTTATTGAGACTGCTGCACATTTCTGCAGCTTGGCTGTCAGGTCCTTTCTGTATTTGGGATACAGATTGGAAATGCACAGAGAGTACATTCTCCCTTCGTCACAGAATTATCATAGTATATTGCAGACAGAGCTACTCCCGTTCATTTTACTGGTGTATGGTGTCAAAGGGGCAGCATTCAGATGGAAACCTGATTGTGGAAACAGTTGTGTAGGAAGAGATAGCTCTAGGAATGACACTAATAAAATCCAGGAGTGTGCACTGTCTTCAGTGTGGCCATGAACCCATTTATTCCTTTACCTCCCTTATGGCTCCTCATGTGCCTCTCCCATGGTGAGGACAGGCCAAGGTATTTATTGCAAAGAGGGGCTGGACTGGTGGAATAGAGGAGAGGGCAGATGACACACTGAGAAATTATCCACTATGGCCCTGGGGACCAAGCTGTAATGTATCGTTTCTGTGCTGATGAACAATGGTACAAGTATTTCCCTTTCCAGAGCCTCTGGTCCTTCAGACATGATTTTAGTTTTGCCTAATGGTTTCTTTTTTGATCTCTGGAGTAAGGAAGGGCATTCCACCCTTCTCCCCACCCCCAAAATAGCTCTTGGCTCATCTGCCCTTCTTGGTTTTCTAGGATTTTAAAAGGGTACATATCATCACTGTGTTCCCGAGGGTATGGCTTCTTTCCTTCTCCAAATTGCAGCTCTTCTCTAATGTGAACAGTTCATTTACGATCACTGAGATACTTGACTTTGTCATTTCACATGTATGATCTTTTTCTGTTGCCAAAGTTATCATGAAGGCAGGGGAAGGAGATACTAAGTGCAAGCACTTAGGATAAACCACATAAATGTTTTGCTAGGAAAAAAAAGAACAACCTGAAAATGTCCCCCAATGTGCCCTCACTCAAAATTTTTCATTATTCTCCCACCTTTCTAAGTATCATTTATACCCTGAGCATTACCCAACGGTATTCTGCAATACCACTAATTGAGGCACCATTCACTTCTTATCACACTCTCCATTCAGAGATCAGTCTGTGTGTATGCTGGCAGACAGGCTCTGCTTGCTGTCACATTAGTCTAGAAGTCTAGAAATCTGGACTAATGTTATAATTTCAGTGGAGCTAGAGCTGTGAGTGCACTGAAAGAGCTAAAGATGCAACTTGGACATGTTTGGGAAAAAGGTTTCCATCCTGTCACAAAAAGGCTGAAATTGCAGTCCAAGAGAAGTAGATGAGAGGTTTGTAAATGGGTTTTCAGGGTACACAAGAATCTAGAATATGGGCTTTTTACTCATTACAGTATGTAAATAAAGAAACACTCCAGGTATTTTGACCTTTTTGAGCTTTTCACGCCTACTGTTAGAAAACCAAGTACTAACAGGAGCTGTGACCTGAGTTTTAGAGAAATGCTGATATGATCTTGTATGATTTCTCAGAGGATTATCTGGAGATCTTTGAAACAATCCAAAGAAATCCTAAGAAGGCTGCCAGTTTGCCTTTATGTTGAAGAATGAGGAAGTAATGACCCACATATCCTGAGCCAAGCACTCAGCTGATAAAGTCAAAAAAGAGATTCCAAATTTGTTATGATTAAAGAAGTGGATTGTTTAGATTGTTTAGCTTGAACTCCCTTCAATCACTGGAAGTTGTATAGTGCCATAACTGTTCCCAGCACATACTCCTGTTCTCAGGCAAATAAAAATGTACATGCATAAGAAGAGCAATTGGAACAATATACTATCATTCACTTATTCCTGAAATGTTCAGTCTAATGGGAGGAGAGTTCTTTCTAACTAGGGAGACAATGAATGATCTATTATTCAACCCCTACTGTGTCTAGTAAACTAACCCTAAAGAGTTATGTTGCATTTGTCATCTGAGGCACAATCTGAAGTTACATATTGTTATTTCTGCTTTACACATGGGGAATGGAATCACAGCAAGGTGAAGAGGCATGGCCAAGGAGATACCTCAGGTTAATAACATTGCTAGGGACCATTACAAGTAGCCTTGTGCCCTTTAGTTTCCAAAGTCTAATTGGCTTTCTAACAGCCTCTGTTCTATGTTGCCATTTCCCTTGCACACTCTTGAATTTTCACTGTGTTGTGAGTCTTTTCATACCCTTCTTTCTGTGAATCCAGATGCCTTCATTCCACAAGTAGAACCATCACACTTAGAATGGTAAGTTACTATACTCCTTCAGAGGCAATTTTCAGTTGGTTTTCTGTACCTTAAAATATTACAATTGATGTGTAGTATGTAGAAACCTTCCAGGGCCAGAATTTAATAGGACATGTCACAGTGGAAAGGGAGATTTCTCTTTTGAAAAGATGTGAAATCTTGTTCCCAGCCCTCAAGATAGCGGCCCATAAATGTGTCACTAACATAAGACTAAGAGCTACCATAAAAAACATAAATTTGAGAGAGAGCTTGAGGGAATCCTTCCCTATTTGGGGAAAGAAACGTTTCCCTGACAGGCTGATTATTTTTAATGCCAATAGCTGGAAGGTGTTCATTAGTGTTTGTTGGGAAAGGGGCAGGAGTTCACACATGTGCATTCCTGATTCTTTTTCAGGTTAAAAATAACATCCAAGTTTCAAAGTCACAACCATTTCTTCTGCCTGTACATATTCCTGGTTTGGACTGTCAGAACAAGTCCCAAGGCAGGTGGTTTAATGGGTGAAGAGGGAATGGCTCAAAGGTTCGTTATTAACTCTATCTATCACCTGCCTGTAATATGACATACGGCTGCTGCTTCATTAGGGGTCACATGTTTAGGTAGGAATACCTGAAATGAAGCCCACAGGTGAGCATATATCTGCTGAATGTTCTGGGATAAAAGAGTTTTGAGATTAAGGTTAGAGGTAGAATGAGTTCTCTTAAATGAGTTCTCTTTAGTTGCATTGTCTGCTTTGTGTTTCTCTTGGGAAGAAAAGGTGAGTGAGAGCTCTGCATACTACTACTGCTTTTGACAAAATTGCCCTAGTTTACTTCAGCTGAGACCTGATGCTTGGGACTGGTAGAGCAAAGAGACCTTGGAAAAATAATTGTTAGCTCTTAGCCTGTTTTAGAGCTGCTGCCAGGAGCTGGAGGGACTGGGCTAACTGTTCCAATTCTGCACTGAATGATAGGCCAGTGATCTGCCCTTCCTAAGGGGAGGGGTATGGGAAAGTTGGAAAATAACCAGTAAAGGCATGAAGGACATGGCAACAAAGCGGTGTTGTCCTGTATATGAATACCTCTTTAAGATGAAGAGAATTTCTTTCCATCTCCTTTATACTGCTGAAAACAAAAGATACAAACAAGCACTGCAGGAATATTGCAAGCAAATCTTCTGATGAACTTCAAGCTTAGAATCTTCAGCAGAAAAATTCAGAGTTCAGCTTTGTGCAGAAAGACAGCTTCCAGACCTGGCTGCCTACAGCTTGTCCAGAGAAGTTACATAGATCCTTAAATATCAGTAACAAGATGTGTATCTGCTAGGGCTGTGTTTTGATTTCTGAGGGCAAGGTGGAATTGTCACAGGTACTGCAAGTTGCAGGGGTCTGTAGAGGGCTGCTGAGGGAGGAAGAAGTTCTGGAGCTGGTGGACCTAATCACATACAGCAGGAGTCCAAGCCTGGGAGGTGCACATGCAATATAATCTGCCTGGAGTTAGCTGGCCTGCCAACTGTGCCAGCATTTCCTTTTGGAGAGAAATAATTGACCAAAATCATTGCTGCCAAAAGCAGCATGTGAACAGCATGGATAATCAGGAAACCAGAGCCCCGGGGTGAAATACGAATGAAATCAAACTGGCTCTGTATACAGTTGAGTCACTTGGCAAACGTTACTTGTAGTAAGGGAATTCTGTAGCTGGGGTTTCCAGGGAATTGTCTGCATTGCCTTTATTTGTAAAAGAACAATCTACATAGCCTATATTTATGGGTAAAGCCTTAGCTAGAGAAAACTTTTTCTCCTCCACTGGGTTCAGCAGAACCAGGACAGCCCAGGCTCAGCTGAGATTATAAGGTTTAAGGCTGTCATGATCAGGTCTATTTTTAAAAGCTTTAACCCTTTCACTCCCCATTGTTGTGTTACTGTTTGTCTCATCCAAATGCTACATTTTATAGAGATGGTACTGATGCTACCATCATGGTACTTGTATGGTGAAGCACCATCCATTTACAGTCCTTCCCATTTACACAAGCTTGGAAGGAAGCATTACTCATGTTTATGAACAGCTGAAACTAGAATAGAGCACTCCATACAATGAGAATGCCTTTGAGGAAGTGTTGGAGTGGGGGCTGTTCAGTGACCTCGCTCCTACAATGGAATATATTCTTTGTGATTACTTCATTATGAGTAGCCCTCATGGGAAATAATTATTTTGGTAGACACTAATGCAATCTAACTTGTAGGATAAGCATTTCCAAATTACTCCTTTCCCTGAAGACAGTAGCTTCTTTACGCCTAGGCAAACCTAGCTTATGCCCAAATTCAACAACTTTCTGTCTGAAAAGCGCCCTATTCTTAAACTGTGGTGTTGCCAATGTCAGCCTACAGAGTTGTTTTCTGCCAAAATACTATGAGAAACAGGCTTTTCATTGTATTTCTGCCACTTCAAAAAAAGGACTGAGTCATAGCACACTGGAAATATTTATACTGGACAGCATAGGAAAACATCATAAATATATTAGTTTTAAATACTTCCATACAGGAGCTAGGGACCAAAATTCCTGATTCTTAACTGTGAGACGTGTTTAAAGCTGGGAGAAGCCCTTTTCAAATCACAGTAGGAAGCATCTGCTTACTCATTTGGATATGCATGTGAATAGTGATAAGTACTTATTAATTTTATAATGGATCTTTTCTCAGAAAAGAAATCCTGCTTTTATTCAACATGTCAGCATTGCTTTAAACTATTCCTTTAAACGGGAAATTGAAAATAACCATTTTGCTGTGTACAGCCTTGGTGTGTTTAGAGGATAGTACTCCTTGCTAGTTTAAAGAGGAGGAGAAAAAAATCATCTCATTTATTAGAAGTCATATCTGGACAAAAGGCAGAACAAATTTCCATGCTTTATTTCAGAGGTGTCCACTCTGTATAAGATGCAAGCCATAAAGCCCAACAGGTGGCTACCTGGGTACTGAATGTTTATGTGTCTCACCTAACTTATTTTAGGACATGGAGCCTACAAATACTGGTACCACAGACAGTCTGATGGCATGTAATGACACAGTCTTATCCCTCATCAATGAGCCAACAGGCATACCACATGGCTGACCTGCATGGCCATCACTAAAAAGTTCATGGTAGACAGCAGACTGCAGATTGGATAAAATCTGATAGGCTAAAACCGGCCCTTAAACCAAAAATTATCCCAAAACTGACTGATAACCAAACACCATGTGCTAGAACTACCTAGGAAACTTGTATCCAAGCCAATAGATAACTAAGGATTAGCAAGCTAGGTATATGGGCTTCCACTTACCATTGCTGCTGTCTCATATACATATGGATTCCTTTCTAGTAAAACTGGCATAATCTCATCTTCTTCTATACACAAAGTTTGACCCTGAAAGGGTCCTTCCACATATTGCCTATTGCAGCTGTCTGGATAATCTTTCAGATGATATTAAAATACAATCAAATTTTAATACCTCACTAAGATTTGCAGGTTATTAAAAGCAATGCAAAAACTCCGGTTTTGCTGATTTCAGGACAGCCTAAGAGTTTATAAGAATTAAAGTACATTTTTGTCATCAAGTCTGCTAAGGTTTTATGATAAAGTTGGAGTTCATTATTAAATTTCTGAGCTTTTACTTTTATGCCTTACAAACATGAAGTTTTCATGTGCCATTTTTCCTGGGCTTCAGCAGATTATTGTTGATGATTCCAGTAGCCTTAATTCTGTATCTTAAGGTACTTGTGTGTGCTTTGTACTGAGAATATTCTTACAAAACTCCAAAATATTATGGGGCATTTCAGGAACGCAGTCATTAATTCAACCCTCCTTTCATAATTTGAAGTAATTCTGTAAAGTTCTTTTACAAACCAAATTATTCCGTATAGCATTTTGTCTGTTCAGTCAAATTTATCTTTCTTAGTTCTAGTCAAATTTCCATGATTAGTTGTGGGGTTTGTGTTATATGTGATACCTTGGAGATTTTCACAGAGCAGCCCTGCAGGATAATAGACAAATTATTAAACAGCAGAACTTTTGGAGCCAAAAGGAAGTGATTTGTGACTATTCTCATGATTAGATCTCACTCCTGGTTTCCAGGGGTCATGTTTATTAAGCTGTTAGATCATTTGTGAGTCCTAAACGTTTTGTAAGCAATTTTTAACACAGATTAATATTAATCTGGAATATCATCATACAGGGGCATTATTATCTATTCAGGAACTGGTATACTTCCATCATTATGCTCTTATTCTAAAAGTTTTAGTTTCTCTGTCAGAAATGATGGCACATGAATTAGGCAACCAGCCACATAACCTCAGGAGTAAAATATAAATTGGGTGTTTGCAAAGACATTGGTCTGCAGACAACTCATCAATTGAAATGTATTTGTATAATCTCTTTGATGAATATTTACAATTAATCCTGCAAACACAGAAGTCAAGCTTATGTGATGGTCAAGTCACAAGTTAGAAAAAATGGACTAAATTAAACAAATCACTTATTACCGTAAACAAGTAATTCCTTTCTGAGTCTGGGAAAATTACATTGCACTAAAGAAGGTGGTAGAAATAGATTCCTCTTTTTCTGAATATCGAGAGGGGATTAACAGTGTGAGTGAAGTAAACCCATATAAAGAAGGTGAATATCTTTGATTCTATCAGGGAAATTATTTGAAAGAAGCACGATCTCTAGTAGTATTGCAGGGATGGGAAAGGAGTGTTTAGCTCTTTATTTGCCTTGTACTGAAGGAGAAGTGCAACCTTCCTTTTCAGTTTTCCTACTTGACTGTCTCATAAAGAGGTTTAACTGACATCATCGTTTTGATATTTCAACATCTGCTCTTGGTTCTTCCCTTCATCCCTGGGGATAGGTTATGCTAGTTTTCATTTGTTCATTAGCTTAAAATAATGGCTGAACCTAAGCTAATATCAAAGCACTAGAGTCCACATGAGTTCTGGACAAGCAGAAGCCTACAAATGTGTTGAGGGCAAGGCACAGCACAGGAGCACTTGAATTCTTGCTGCAGCCTGGCTATAAACACTGGCAGGAAGTGAGAAGAGCACATACTGTACACAAGTTAGGCATGAACAGGCAGTCTAAGATGGAGTATATGGTTCAGCTGCCATCAGCTGAAATGATAAATTATTGTTTTCAGACAGCAGTATAGATTTCAAAACATTAGGAACAATTCCACAGTTAAGATCCAGGTTGCACTCGTGCTAGGAACGCCTGCTGCTTGTTTTTCCGTTCACTAAAGGAGAGCAGTGATCGTAGGGTAGTCAGCTGGGACTGAGCAAACCATCTGGGGCCCAGACGCTGTGGCTGGGTATGTTAGAGTTCCAGGAAACCCAACTCATACTCGTCTCTTCCAAACAGCACCAGCCTCGGACAATCTGCTCAACTGGGAAACCTCTTCTGTTGTGTAGCACTTGAGCTCATTGCATCTGGCTGAGAATAATACAACTTTCATAGATCTATGGAGTTACAGGCTCTCATACCAAAATCCATAGATTCACAGAGCTCTTTACTTAGCTACTATCTGCCTGCTCTGTAGGGCATTCCTTTGTCCATCTCTCCACCGACACGGGGGGCAGTTTCTTCCACAACCCATTTTCACATGGCAGCAGAGTCACTCCGTGTATATTTTCTTGGCCAGAAACATTCCAGTTTGTCTGAATATGAATATATTAATGTACAAAATACAGCATGACATTTGCTGCTTTAAAAAAAGAAAAAAAAGGCCAGCATTTGGGCACAGTTTGACTAGACTGAAATCCTGGCTTCAGAAAAACCAATGGGAGTTTTTCCATGGATTTCATTGGGCCAGGATTTTGTACCAGCTCGTTTTCTGGCCTATTGAATTTTGTTAAGCTGGTAAGCCTGGGCTGGGGACCATGTGAGAAGGCTGTCTACCCACATTTTGGTTTCTGCTATATTCCGTTCTGATCAGAACTGTTAAAAAGTTTTTTTGCCTTTCTTTATTTCTTTTTCCTTGGAGTAACTAGCTAATCCTGCTTCTAGCTCTGGGCAGAATATGAAAGCAAGGCAAGTGATGTATGTGTCCTCCTCGGAATGCAAAGCTGCAAATTTTAACTTTAGGTCTATACTCACTAATGTTTGCAGATGCTCAGGCTGTGGTATGCTTATGTGGTTACATCACATTTTAGGAAGTGATGCTGCAAGGATGTAGATTAACTTGTTGATTTGTTATTTCATTTGTGGTTGTTCCGTCAGCATCACCATTGTTCAAGTGAGACAGACACAGGCTGAATTTTGATGACTTTCAGACACGCCATTTCATTTGTAGGTATAGGAATCAACTGAAAGGCTTGAGATCAGTTTCTAATGCAAACAGTTAAGAACCTGAGAAACATGCCAAGTTTGGCTCATGAAAGTGTAAGACCTAAAGCCTTCTAAGTGTGCCTTCTCACCACAGAGCACATGCACAAGTCTTCTTCAATTTGTCATCTGCATTTCCAAAGCCATCTTTACTATTAGGTGGCAGGTGTGTTCAAATGGAATACAATTTCAGAAGATATGGTTGTGTTACACTCTGGACAGTTGGCAGTGGTGATTTATACCTGTGTAAATGTACTTTAACGAGTGTAGCTAAAACCCCATGGAGACTCTTGTATGTTTCTGAATGAGACCAAATGTCTCAGAGGGTGACACAGTCATCTGTCTCTCTAGCATTTGTGAAAACCCTGATGACATGAGGCTGTTTTCTCCCAATAGGGACTAGAAGCACAAGAGACTTTAACAGCGGGAGATGCTGTCAATTTCTGAACACTTTCACAAAGCTCTCTGTGCACCTTGCATCAGATACCATGCACAGATAAGAAAGCTTGAGAGTCATCTGCACTGTAATGAAGTCTGGCAGAAAATGTCTCTACAATAATGCTGAAGAAACAGGAGGCTGAGAGCTCTTCTTGCTGTACAGTTAAAATGCTGGCCTTATGATCAAAATAATAAAAGCAGTGAAGGTCTTATTTTCAGGGGAGCTAACGGCTTCTAGCTTCCACTGCCCTCCTTTAGAAATGGAAGGAGAAGGAGGACAGCAAAATAATGAGTATAGACCTCAAGAAGGCATATTTTGAAATGTACAGAAATTTGTTTGGGAAGGCCCTGTTCTGGGCAGATATAAGAAAAAGGCAGCTAATAAAGAGAAGATGGAATTAAGAAGTGAGAAGGTTACTGAGGATGAGCATACAAACATGGCATTAGCATATACAGCTGATCACAAAAGAGCACAAAAAGAGGTAACATGAGAAAATTCCCTAGAGTAACAAGAAACACTTCTGTGGGTATACTCAAACAAATCTCAGGGAAATGACTAGTTACTGAAGAGAAAGGGAAAATGCTGCTGTGATAGCCATGTGCTGATTTTGTCTCAGGAGCCAGCTGCTGGCAGGTAACCAGTACAACTGACACCACAGCAAAACAGCATGATCTGCACCTAGGGTAAGGAGAGAATGGGTTCGAAAGGGGGTAAAGAAGCCAAATATATTAAACTGGCTTTGAATTATAGAAAAGAATAGTTGGAGAGCTACCTGATGTAACTTCAGAACTGCTTGCAGTTCTCTCAAGGAAGGTGAGATATGAAAAAAGGGAAGATGGCAAATGGAATACTCCTTTCTAAAAAAAAAGAAAGAAAAGTCAGAGCATTATAGAGAGATCAGCTTTGCAAAAAATACTGGAAAAATTACACAAGCCATTATTCACAAGTACCTAGAGGAAAAAAATCATGGCTTTCTGAAGAACAGACTGTGTCAAACCTTCTAATTTCATTTTTTGATGAGGTAATCCTTTCCATGCTGACAGGGAGAAGCAGTAAGTGCCATATATCTTGATTTTCATAAGGCTTTTTGGCAAAGATTTATGTAAGCAAGTAAAAGAAATATGGCCTGATGAATAGTAAGTATCAAACTGACTGGAAACAAGGCTCAGTAGTTACAATTTGCTGTCAAAATACAGAGATCAACTGAGCTCCTCAGTTCTGAGTTCCCCAGGAGTCTGTTCTGGCCTGGCACTGTTCATTACTTTCATTAATAACTTAGATGATGAATAGAGTCTGTTTTTCAAATCTCCACATAGCCTTGGATGGGAGGGACTGAAGGCATGTTGGGGGATAGGATTCCAATGGTAAAAACTGAACAAACTGTAGGAGTGGTCTTGCACAAAGTGTAAAGTACGAGGTTCATTAGCTGTACGGAAACAGTCTGTAGCATGAATATGCAGTGAGGCACAACAGAAAGGAAAAAAAACCCAACAGGAAAAGAAAACCCCAAAACTGTGAGGACCCATTCATGGATCACAGGTTAAACACTACTATTATGCAAAAGGCAAACACCACACTGCACAAGCTGGGAGATTGGACTGAAAGTTATGTGAAGATGTGAAGTCATCCTTCAGCTTGGTTCTTCATCAGTAGCGCCTTAGCTAGAGTAGCAAGTGGTGGTTGGGGCGCTGTGTAGCCAGAAAGATGGGCCCAACTGGAAGAAGGTGAGAGGAGTGCAGTAAAATCAGTCAGCAGCCTGGAAAGGATTGAAGGGTGTGAATTCACTCAGGGAAGGGGAGACTGAGTGGAGGAAGAGCAGTCATTGAATGCACAAAATGCTGCTATAAAGATAAAGGAAATCACATGTCTTCCATGTCCGTCATAGGCTAGGCAAGGCAAGCAGTGATGGGATTGCACTGCAGCAAGCAGGACTTTCAGCATTAGGAAAAGCTTTGTGAGCAGCAGACTGACCACAGTTTTCCATCTCTAGAGCTGGAGGCTTTTAACTGGTTAGACATCCATCTTGAGCAGTTTAGGTGAGGTAGATATCCTGCTTAGTATCTTGGTCCCCTCATGCCCCTTTTTCTTTAACCGTTGGAAAGTGTGTAGTACATCACAGTGAGCAGATATGGCGCCTGTGGAGCTTCATGAATCTTTTGTAGTGAAGTCTCTTGACCTTACTGTAAGATCATAAATGTAGGGGGAATATTTACGCACAGCATCCAGCCACCTGTGGAACAAATGACCCGGTTTTTATTATTTTGAAATACTTCATGTAAAAGGAGGTACCTTGACTGTCTGGTAAAATTAACAATCTACACATCACACGTAGTTTTGAGCGTTATAGCCCTTGCTCACTGGCTTGTCAAACCCATGAAAGCTTTCAGTAAGGACTGCTCCCGGTTCTGGGTTCTTTTATTTAAAAACAATCTATCCAGGAAAGGAAACCCTGCTAAAATATGCAGTGAGGTTGATGGTGGCCCTCCAATGAAATTATACAACCTTTTGCCACCAATTCATGCACAGATGTTCTCATGAGTTACTGTGGTATTCAGCAAGTTATTACATATTTATTATAAATCAAATGACAAGCAACACACATCAAAAGGGCAAGCTTACCAGCTAAACATTGCTTGTTCACAAACACTCAGGGCTCATGCATCTGGAAATTGCTTTTATGGGAAAAAGCTTTATTTGAAGGTTTACATTACTCCTGGGTTTCAGCTCCATAAAATCCAGCAAAACAGCTGCTGTGATATTTTGGGTTATTCTTGCTTGCAGCCTCAGCTGAGACTAGGATGTGTACATAATAGCGCAAGAATGGAAGCAGAGAGAAGCAAGGCATCTGACACTGCCTCATTCAGCCAAGTCACCTAGGAGAGGAGGTTGGCCAATGGCCCTACACTGACTGTGATTACTGGCGTCCCTTCTGAACAGCACTCCTTCCTAGTAAGGAAGGCACTCTCTGAAGCAATGTGTGTCATCTTATATGTTGTGCTTATTCAGGAAAAGAAATAATTGCCCTTTCCAACCCAAGAGGCTGACTTAAATTTCCAAATAACCTGTGACAGGGATTTGTCTTTAGGAGCAGAAATAAGAATAGCCTTGGGAAAGTCGGAGAACTCCAGCTATTTATGATTTAACATTCTAGCAGCATTCACTCTGCTTCTTTCTGTCCTCAGTGATCTCCTAAATGAATTCCTAAATTTTTCCCAGACTGCAGGTCATTAGTATCTTTAACTTACAGCTCTGAGGTCCCTGATAATATCTTTCAGGAGAACCTGCCCATCTCCAAGACCACAGGCCTGGAAATTTCTGAGAGCTTCCTTCGGATGCTCATGACTCTATGTGATACATAAAGCACTGCAGTTGTCATCTGCAATATAACATGCATATTGCTCTTCTTTGTGGAATAGGGAGCACCTCTCTGGTCTTCTCTGTTCATCTGTTTTCTTATTCCTTCTACCTCTCTGCACTGTACAGGATTCCCTGCCATGGGAATCCCACTTTTTCCAGCCACTCCCCTGTCTTTCTCCTTTCCTGGATATAGATCTTATTTGCCTCATGCCATTTCCACTAGGCTCTGCAGAGGCCCTTAGAAAAGGGATGTGTCTTCTACCAGTTTCTGTGATTTCCTTTGCAAAGGACAACCTGTCCCCAAGTCCAGCCAGATCCTTGCAGATGTGTATTCAAACTGCCAAACTTTCAGAGGTTTGCCCACTTAATTTCTAGCTAGAGCACTGGAGTTGTTTGCAGAATGCCATGGTAACAGAGGAAAACACTGCTGTGTCATTTCGTGGTTGGGAAAAGTCTGAGGAGCTGGGCCTAAAAGCCTCGGTAATCTTTTTCACTCTCTCTTCTTCCATTTCTCACAACCCTTCAGGCAAAGATGTTTCTGTGTTGAAAACTGTCCAGCCCAGAGGAACACAATCTGTGTCAGGTCACCTAGACATGATTTCAACACAAATAATAGGGCACATCAAGATAATCATAGACAGCAGACTAATTTTATCTATTCTACAACTTCTGGAAACCTAGTAGCAATATCAAGCAAGATTCTTCTGGGTGACTAATGTGATGAAAATGATTGTTATATCCGCAAGGCATAAATGAAGTATCATTCGCTGGCTTTTACCTACAAAGTTAATTGTATGTTTTTAAAAAGAGTGGTAATGTGCTGCTAAGGTGAAAAGTTAAAGTCCCACAGGAAATGATCCCTGTTCTTCCTGTCTTTTAGGTACTGCATCAGACAATGGTAACTTTACCAGAGGAATGAATGCTTGTCAGAGTGCTGTTGTGTTCCATGAACTTACTCAGGTCTCCTCTCCTGAGTGCAGTGGAGATCTTCCAGGTACTATTTTCTATCAGTTTTGAATCAGATACAGTGTGACCTTTTCTCATTATTTGATGCTACCTTTGAGTATACTGATGTATCACACCACAATATAATCATTCTCTTGGTGCAAATGCAGACCCGTGCAACAAGACTCCCTTTGGCTTTTTAGCAACTTAGTGATTTGAGTCATGGCACCACAACAGCAAAGAACATGTCCTTTAATGCTGTGAACGTACACCATTCTTTGCATGTCGTCTTATAATTTAGGTTTGTGAAATTCCAGTCCATTTTGGAGGCACAGAATTTTATCTGTAAGACAAAGATGAACACACACTATTTAGAAAACCTGCCCTGTACCCTATTTTTCCTAATTAAAACCAGGTAACATATGACAAAAAGCTTGTTTCAGGTTCGCAATGAGTTTGCACGGAGATTCAACTCCATGTTTATTTTATCTGGGCGGATTACTTCTCTGTACAAATTACTTCTATCAGTTTCTTGTAACATATCATTAGTAAATCCAGACTGCAAGAAATCCTAGCTTAGAGGTTCACCTGCTTGCAGAATTATACAAAGCATCAAGATTAAAGGTATGAATGACTCTGAGCACCAAAAAGGCACTATTTTCTAATCTGCAGGGAACAGAATAAGCACAAGTAGGGTACAGCCCTTGAATCAGACAGCATAGTGTCAGAATGAGGATTTGGAAAGGGACAGCATTTCAGAAGTTGGTGATGAATGAGTTTTCAATTTTTTGGATGCTACCTGAGCGTGTCTGACTGCGTTTTTTTTCTAATACATTATTCTCAGCTGCCTGTCTGCCTAGCATAGATTAGTTCTGATTTGAAAGTTAATCTAACCCATCCCCCAACAAATCCTCAGACACTGTGTACATGTACAATTGAGGAACCCCAATGAAGCAATATAAGCTCATTAGTAATAGCAACTAATGGCCACGGCTAATGAAGGGTGGCAGCTCTGCTCTGGGGAGATGTTGGATGGACGTGGTCGTTCTGGTAGCTTGGTCTTGTGCTGGTTCTCTTTCCTTCACGTTCGTTGATCTGTATCTTGTTGCACACATGTATAGACAAAACCAGGAACTGCTTCCGAGTGGGGAGAAAGGCTGTCATGCAGATGATATGCTTGGACTGGACTCCCATGCCAGCCTAGATGCAGATCTTCCCTTTGGAATAAGGCAAAAAGCAGGTCTGTCTTTATTCCTATATGAATAGCAGCTCTTCCCAGTCCAAGTTAATGAGCTTTTTTTCTGCATATCTCTGAGCTGGAGTGCTGCTTTTGAACTATTGGTGTCTCCTTTAACTTGGTGTTTCAATTGTTGAATGTAATAGGCTGCTCACTAGAGGACCTAGGCAGTTAAGAGGAATCTATTATGTGTTTTTTAAAGTACCACTGTAAAACAGTGAGGCTAGAAACCAGGGTGCAGAACACACACACATTTGGACAAGTAGACTTTAAATAAAAGAGCTAGAAAACAGAACTAGAAGCAAGAAGTCTCTCCTTTTTCTCTTCCTTTTAATTTACTGTTCCTAGTGCTCGCCCAAGACTAACAACTTAGAGGAGGCAAATGTTTCTGTCTCTCCCTGGTTTAGAAACTAATGCTTTCTGACCAAACTAACGGTACTGGTGATGCAGCTGTGTCTTGGAATTCAAAGATATCTCTGTAAAGAACACATACCAGCATCTGTGAAGAGCCTTGTTTCAGACCAAAAGTAAATAGCCAGTGTCACACAAACCTACAGAGCAATCAAACACTGGAAAACATTACTGGATTTTTTTTAACTTAGTCATGAAATAAGGTTTGACTTGTCAAAAATTGCCTTCTTTATATGATGGTCTAAGCTGGTATATTGAACTCAGAAGACAGATTTTAAGCATTAACCAGTGAAAACACAAGCAACTTTTCATTTTCTCAACTCTTTTGAGAGTAGCCTTTCCTGTTTAACTCTGAAGAACTGCACTTCAGAAATAAGTGATCTTTGCTGCCATGCTTCCATTCAGGCACAATAATAAGCAACAATCTTTCCAGGCTTATTTATCATTTCTTTCTGTTATAATTTAACATCTTTTTCTTAAACCCTGTAGAAGCTTTTTGCTACGGATAAAAAAGCTCCGGCATTCTCGACATAGCATCATCTTTATAAGACAGCAAAACTGCACATATTTATTTTTCTTGTAAAGATCTCATTGAATGAAGTGAGAAAGGTCTTGTCAACAGACATGTACTATCCGTCCGCTCCGAACTCCATTTCCTGAAATCTTTTCCCATCTGGGAGCAAGAATGAATTCAGGGAGTCCTACTCCAGCAGCACATCAAGGAAAAAAACAAATTTGCCATTTATACTGCACTTACTGTGTAATGCCCTGGGTAATTATCTTTTCATGTCTATGCCAATGCTATTTTAGGTATATAACTTACAAAATCTAAAGCAAGTATCATTCAGGTTTTTGACTAGTTGATGCTGTATAGCTTTCAACTTCTTGAATATTTAACACAAGAAGGATGAGTTTGTGGTTAAGTACAAGTCTAGGAGTCAAGAGGTCTGGATTCTATTTCTGTGCTGTGCCACAGATTTCCTGTATGCCCTTGAACCATGCACATGACCTCATTGCATTTTTATACCCCAGTTACTAAATGGGGAATAGTCGTTGCTTCACACACGCTGCTGCTGTGAGGCTTAATTCATGCTTCTCTGACAGTGGTTCAGGTTCCTCAGAAGGAAAGCACTTGAGAAATAAAGCCTCATCTCAGTTTTAGTATTGTCTGAGCTGTCTAATTTAAATGTGACCGCACCCAAAGGGAATGGTATTTGTAAATGTCATCCTTGTAATGAAAAATCTCTTCTCCTTTTTCTGCCCCCCCCAATGCTTTTTCCACTTCTTCCCCTTCTTTCTCTTCCAATAAGCTACAGCATTTTAAAATAACTCCTTACCCCATGGGACATCCAACTGATCACAGACCTGGGTGTGGGGCTTGTTTTATGTGGAGATGTGCATGCACTTAATGCAATGTTCTATGTCTCTGAGCAGGCAAACAGCTCTGCAGAAAGAATAGAGCATATCTGTGTTTGATTTAAACAGGGATTCAGAACAAGCTGAGGATTTCATGGAAATTAATGGTCTATAGTTTCATTTAAAACAAAGAGATTCCCAGACTCCGACATTTCTGAGGACTTGAAGGATTTTAATTGCCTGTAGAGGGTTTCTCAAGGTGCAGAGATGAGATCCTATGCTGCTGTTGGATATGAGTGTTTCAGTTAATGAATGAGTACTGAATGATCCATTACCAAAGCAGCATAATAGAAAAATTACAGTGTTTGCACATGTGGAGAAGAGAGTGCTTTGTGGAAGCTGGCTGTGTTGTCTGGGCCTGATAGCTAACCAGAAGTTTTATTACTGGTATAGCTGTTTAATTAGTGCCATCTTTGTGCTAAGGCCAGTTCAGTCAAAGTGTGACCCTGCTCAGAAGCTTCACCAGCTTTAAGGCTGGTCAAGGACTGCAAAGACTTCTGTGAGCCGTGAAATCCAGACCCTGGTTCTGAGTGTGGTGGCTTGTGCATGCTGCCCATCCCAAAGACAGAGATATGCCACCCTCACAGGCACTACTCAGGGTAACCTCATGGAGTAAAGGCTGATGGTGAGCAGGTTCATCCTGCCAGTCTGTTGTGCAGCCCCCAGACTGCAGGAATAGCATCAGCAGTGCATGGGCCTTTGCACCCAGAACTCAGTGCACCTGATGACTCTGGGCTAATTGAGTAGCCTATAAGACCAGTGATTGGTGAAGTCACTATATAATTGCACAATTGTTCCCCTGAAGCTGTGATGTGCATGGCTCAGAAAGTGGATCCTTGGGTTTAATCTGCACACGTACAGAGGTCAGGGCTTTGAAAAGCTAGTTGGTTTCCTGAGTTGCGTGAGTTAACCACCGATTTTCAAATTGGTAAGAGCCTTCCACAAAATAATAGAATGAGTGCTGAGACAGTGCATTTTAGGGGAGCAGCATTGCTATAAATGCTTTGTCAAAGAGAGACTGTTGAAGAGAATAAGAATAAAGAAGAGGTAAAGGTTTTAAATGTGAAAAAGAGAAGAGGCAAATAGGAAGTTCTAAAAAAGATGATATTTTCTGAAAGACCTGCAAGAGCCTGCATCAGGAATAAGAAAGGAAAAAACACAGGATCTAACTTTATAACAGTCAGAGCCATAAAAACAAGGAAAGGAAGTTGGAGCTAGCTGCAAAAGGGAGAGGAAGACAGAAGCCAGGATTAGGAGAGAACACATGTGTGGGGTGCCACAGTGTGACAAGTCCAGGGCCTCATATTTCCCTGCATCAGGTGACAAGTATTAGCTGTCAGTGTTTTACGTGGGCATAGGCAACATAAGCTACCAGATGAGAAACCTTTATTTACTGCCCATCTCCTCCTTCTCACTGTCAACTAGCAACAAGGGGGTGGTGAGGTATTTACATGGTGCATGCTGTGGATATTAGCTGTCAGAGCTGCAGCCCTCTAACCATTCGGTGTTTTCAGGGAATGCAGGGCTCTTTTATCAATAACTGTAGGAAGTTGCATTAATCAGTGGGGCATTTATTATAAGGCCAAATGGGATAACTTTTTGCTATTTGGCCTGTGATAAATTGTCTTGCACCAAACCTCTTCACTTTCCAGTCAGTGTTCTCCCAAGGGTTAAAATATAAGCTCTCAAAACTAGAGATGCAGGAGAGTCTGGGAAAATAGTGATACTGCAAAAACTATGTGTCCCTCCTACACCTTCAGTACATTCTCCTCATGACTGCAGACTATCCCCAGGAACCCTTGATCTGAATTAACTACAAGCTCTGCAATATTTTAAAGATCTCTCTAGGACATTTCCTGCCCTCCCCATGCTCCCTTACTTGGGCAGATATCCCAGTGAAGGTCCATGGGAGTTTTGCTTGAGACATCTGTTCAGATTTCCATTTCTGCTTTCTTATTTTCAGCCAGTGTTTTGCTGCTTTCCTCTGGCTCCTTGTTTTTCTCTCCTTACTCCTCAGTGCAAAGCGAAGCAAGGAAATGACTGATACAAAGAGAGGAAAAAAAGAGATCCGTCAGAAAAGGGCTATAAGAGCCAGGAGTAATGGGAAAGACTGGCAACCTGCACGAAATTAATTTCCTAATACCTCCCAGCAATGCTGGACATGGACAGCTTGGCGGGTACAATTTGAATTCAGCTACCCAATTTTTGTCTCACAAAGCGCATCCCTTTAGCTTGTAGATTAAATTACCATGTCAAAGGTAGCTTAATTATGTGTGATGGAAAAGGCAATCAATGTATTTGGCAGCTGCCCCTTGTGTTATTAAGGTTTGTTATTAAAGGTAGGAATTAGATTTCTATAGGTCTGTGGTGCCTTTTTAGTGTCCTCTCACACACTGCCTATGCCTTTCCTTATTGCTGACTCACTGCGACAACTCAATAGGTTAAGCAGTCACTCAAAAAAGACATTGCAGACAAAATGAAAATACAGTTCATTCTTCTCGATGGTTTGAACCACCCAGAAAAACCTGCTTTCCTCATCAGAAGTGTGGCACTGCTTCAGCCAGGAGGCAGGTGAAAGTCACAGATGTAGCTATGCTTATTTCTTTTTCTGTGATGATTTGACACATCGAGGTGGTAGACGTGAAAGTGGCTGTGCACCTTTTTTTCTCATTTAAACACATCTAGCAGCCACTTTGGTTTATTTCTTGAGATGGGTTTTGGTTTATTTTCTTTTCCAATTTCAATATGAGAAATTCCAACCTAGCTTCTTGTCGCAAATATGCTACTTCATGTTTGTCCTGCAGAGTAAGTGTTGCTTAAATATTTTAGGGATTCGATTGCTTCAGTTAAGAATTTCTGTCTCCATGACAACCCTTCTGTGCTTTGTAATACCTTTGGCAAACACAGTGGAACTGACTGTTATTTCTTTTGAACCATATAACATTTAGCACTGGAGATGCAAAACGGAACAGGATCAAATTAAAATACCAAAAGAGCTAATTTGCACTACTTTCTTTAAAACTTATTTTCAATTTGACCACATCATCTACTGCATGGGAAGCCTGCTCATGTTGAAAATTATTCACTTTTTCTCTAAACTGACTTCAGGGCTCATTCTTAATCTCAGCAATGTGTCCTGATACAGACAGGCTGCAGAGTTTGGCTTTCAGAGTCATGTCTATGACCACTGTTCTGTGCAAGTTTACTTCACGTTGAAAGTGCTTCCCAAGTGTTACATAGTGCTTATCTTTTTTCCTCCAGGCATCCAAATTAACTGGTCCCACACTGCAAAAACCAGAACCCTGTTCTTGCTGGGGCTGATGAATGATCATCTGACACATGAGGGAAGGTGTGGCAGGGTGACACAGGTCTTGTGAATCTTAAAGACGATCCTATACTTCCATCATTTGGAAACTTCAGTTATGCACATAATATCCTGTGTATGGAATTTCAGTTGTCTGAGCTGTAACTGGTTTCTAATCAAAAAATACCACTTGAAGTAATTTGGCTAGCTATTTTCCACTCTATCCTCAGACACATCCTTATATTTGTGCTTTTTTCCTGACGCTGTCCTGTATTTACCTCAATTTCCTAGTTTATACCTGCTTCATATGTGGAATGGCTAGCCTGCACATCTGTCACATATCAGACTTCTGATAATGGTGCTTCGCATAAGCTCTTTGTGAACAGAGCTTCTGGTGATGTATTTCAGTAGTGGCTTGATTTCTGTGTGCAGCTGTAGATGCATCAAAACAAGCCTTTATTTTTGTATGTTGTTAAATGTCAGGGTCCTTTAAAATCAGACCATGCACAAGTAGTTAAAGTTGGCTATGTTGTATCACCAGTCCCTGCTGAGGGGTTTGCTGTGTAATGTCTTAGTGCTTCCATACCTCTGCAGAGCAGCAAGAGCAGGCAAAGTCTTTTGTCCTCCCATGTCATACTAAAACTTTCTCAGAGAAACAAAGAGCCAGGAACTATGCCTAGCCCAGACATTTTCATTAGATACCCATATAGCAGTAGGTTTTGGTACTAAAAATATCCTTTACCTCAGAAAGCTTTCCTCCCCTCCCATTTGAAAATGAAGGCACATTTAGAGTCTAAAACTTCATGCTGAGTCCATAAACACTGCCTATGCTAATGTTTTCCCTTGTCCAAGCCAGTCTCTTATGCTTAATACACAATGTTGTTTCATAAAACCCATTGAGATGCAGCCCTGAGGTCTTCCATGCTCTCCTAGTTCCTTCTGTCTTGGTTTCTAAAGCACTCAGCTCTGCCTCCTCCTTTTCATCAAGCACTGTAGTGATCTGTCATGAGAGAACTCCTATAATTTATAGTGTTAATGACTCCAGGTGGTTCTACCTTGAATATAAACCAATCTAATTAGGCCACCTTCTGGCTGAATCTGATTTAGGTTTTGACTCAGGAGAGACAGGAAAGATGAACGAGTGTGTGTATGTAATACTGACTGTTGTAAAGAGCAGACATTGTTGAACACAGTTGAAGTTTTACTGCCTCCTCTGTCCTTTTTTTCTGTTGTTTCATTTGTCTACTTGGAGCATCTACAGAAAATCTTGGTGTAATATGATACAGTTCTTAGGACAAGTAGGAAATGGCTCTTGCCTCACTTCTGGATCCTACGGACGTTACTACATGAGGTTTGGTTCTTCCTGACTCTATAATTTGATTTGAATGGCTAGATACTTTTGGAGCATGCAAGTGCTACAGACAATAGTGTCCTTTTACATTCAGACACAGCTGTTAGCTAAGTGCTGTTGTACAGCTTGAACTCTAAATGAGCAGATCTGTGTTTGAACCACCAGCATTTTATGCCAACCTGGCAGCATTCTCAGGAGAGAGTCTAATATCTTTTTCTTATTTGGTAGAGCGATTTTCTTTCCTCTGTCTTTCATATTTCTATTTCTTCTGTTACTTTTAGGGATATGGAGTTTGAGAGCTCTTTCCAAGGGCTTAATGCAGCCTGAGGACCAAATGCATAATTCAAATAATGATGCTTTGCTATTCCCTTGAAGCACATGATAGAACTGGCACCACCCAGAGTAACATTTTGGGCTGTCATTATTTGATCAAAGAACTTGGATTGGACCTGCCAGTGTTAATGATTTTAGGATGGATGACTCCTTTGCTTTAAGAAGGGGTTTCCAGTAACTGAGTGCAACCGGTAACATCTTCAAAATGTCTGTATTTATGGAGTAGTGAACTCTCCATGGTAGTGCACTTCAGGCACCCTCCAGGGAAGAAACAGGTTTCATCCCTCCTTTTCCTCTTCTAATTTGTGCTCCTTCCAGTTTGGTCTTGTTTCTGTAGATTTCTATAGCTTTCCATAGCACTCAGCTCGCGGAACAAGCCTGAACTCAAACCCAGCTGACAGACAGTTTACTCATAGCCATAGGCTGTAAGGAAGAGCTCTTTGGGTTTGGAACCACAGTACTCTTGTGTTAGTTGAATACGTGTTGTGCCTTATGCTGTACAATAACTGGTCTTTATGAAACACCATACCATGTGTGCTATTAATGCCTGCAGATGAAAGCAGCTGCCAAGCAGCAAAACTGGTGCGTGCAAAAAATCAGGCAGATGCTTGAATTTTCTGTTAGGGAGCTGCAAATCTTAAGGCAACTTCAAACAATCTTATGGAGTCTGAAAATTCAGTTAATAGTAATTGTTCTCAACCTGTGTTTAGCTTTGAGGGCAACTGCTTTTATTCTGGACATAAAGAAAACTTGCCTTGTTTTCCAATTATATTGGTCTAATGAAAGTCATTACTGTTCCTTACAAACGCTGCCTCACATAGCATGTAGTTAGGTCATAACAAAGCTACAACCATGTGTGTTTGGAACCCAGCCATTTAATACTTTATTCTTTGTATTCAGAGTATCTCTCTGCAAAACAGCAACAGTTACAGCTTTCAGAGGAAGTTAGCAAGTACTGAGGAAGGATCATTTGTGTCTGATAAACCAGCCAGCTGCCCACATACTTTTTGAGTAAATCACCACATTCAGTTACCAGATCTGAGAACTGTTTAGCATATTCATAAAGAGAATAGTTGGACTTGCTAACTTTATTATTTATCTTTTTAAACATTAGTTATTATAAATCGAACTAACTGAAATTTAGGTTCCAAACAGAAGTATATGCTCAATTGAGCTAATTTTGAAAGCCATATGTGAAAATTGGTACAAAGATTAAACAAATTTAACTTCCCTGCCATCATGCTCAGAATCCATTCTCAAATCACCTGCTCTCTGTATCAAAAGAAATACATTCTTCTCACTGAACAATAGGTAGGTGTATTTGGGAAACAAAACACACTATGAGCTCTAGAAAGTATAAAACACATAAAAGAAATAGTGGCGTTCTTCAGAAGAACAAGCCTCTTTGCAAAACTTCATTTCCTTTCGTGTCACATTAGAACTTTGTGTCTGTTGTCACTACACATTCTTTTGCCTCTGACTCTTACTGCCTTTTAGTCCACAGACAGTTCTCAAAGTATCAATATCCAGCGTTCCTTTCCTGCTTCTCAGCAGATTAAATCAATCTGCTCCTACCCGCCTTTCTGAGACAAAAGTTATTTCATCCATGGCTGTCATACATTTCCCAGATAACATTTTAATGCTGTCCCACCAGTCATGACTTTCATAAACTTGATTTATTGTCTAGTTTACTGACCTCACTTAGCAAGGCTTTGCCTCCCTTCGTAACAGCTGTGGACATGCTGCCATAACAGGAATTTGCCTTCTATAGACCAGCAATTTGCTCTTTTGTGTTCTGAAGTCTCCAGGGAAACCTTGGTGGTATTAATCTTTAATTCCTGGGAACCTATCTCATACTTCAAGACACTTTGGGCATCTTAATAAAATGTAACTAAGGAAATAATTTAGAGTAACTGAGCAATGTTCACTACAGCACCAAGACTATAGAAGATATTTTCTAAGCAAATTGGTTATTGAGAGTAACATCTGTGGTCTCTAAGTGAGTAGGAATTTAAAATTGACATGAGAGTAAATTTGGGGACATACAGGGCATGCATTATATCACCATTGACTCATTTGCTCATGCCAATCTAGACCTTCATATTCTCTCATTTCAGTATGTTTCTATTCCACATGCCCATTGGAATAATGAAAGACTGGGATCTCTGCAGCTGAACAGCCACTCAGGAGCTGATGGAATTGGTATCTGTAACCTCCACCTGTATCTGTAGGAATGGCAATAGGGACCTACTGTATTTGCAGGGATATAAAGAGCTGTCAGCTAGGGAATGAAGGGAAATGAGATTGCAAGGGGCAGGAGGAAATGACTAAGGACTGCAGCCAAGGTGAGGTCACGCCAGTATGTACACAGGCCAAGCAGCAAAGGCACAGAAAGGCAAATGCAAAGGTGTAGAGGATGTAGGAGGAGAAGAAGTCCATGGTGTGTACAGAAGAAAAAGGCAGAGAAAATTCTTGTGGCTTAAATAGCTTTTTTTTTTTTTTTTTTTAATTGAAAAGCACTTCAGCTTGTTGAAAGTTTTAGGCAAAGAAAGTCAAGGCAAAGGTGCAAAAATACATAGACAAAGGGGAAAAAAATAGACTGGAAATAGCCACTTGTGATGCCAATAGACAGTGCACTTACGTAGCTTCTGTACATAACAGAAAAATAAGAACTGGGTATCAGGAACAAATTCCCACCTCCAGTATTGTCCCTAGCAAAGTCTCCCTTTCTTAAGGAAGATAGTGATTTTTGTCCTAGATAACAATGAAAAAGACTAACGTAAGTATCCTGTGGGTATCAACAGGAAGTAGCTTGCAAACAAAGGTTTAGTGCCAGACACAATGGAAGAGAGGTGGAATGGTCAGAGCAAGGGGCAGGCACAACTCAGGCAGGAGCCTCACTAACTGCTGCTTCCTGCCTTTTGCTCACTCCATTCACCACCACACTGAACTGTCCTTCAGCAGAAGTTTTCAAACTTATTCTGTTGCTTTTTTATCAGCATTTGGATAACCTGGCTTGTTGGTGCTCCTGACCTGAGGAGTGTTGCCATGAAGTGCCTCTTTCTGTGTTACTTAAAGTTACAGGCGTCTTCTACTGTGGAATTTGCAGATGAACTTTCAGAGGCCAATTATAAGAAATATCTTGGAAGCGTATGAGAGCCACTTCTTCTTATCCAGGCTCTTAGCCCATCCCTACTGTTCTGTCACATGTGCGTAGCAGGAATACTTGTGCAAAGTGGGATGTCTCCTGGTTTGGTTTGCAGGGTAATACACTCTAGGATGATAATATTTGACTGGGTCATGGCAAGAGCTTTGTAGCTGAAAAAAAAAAAAAAGTCTTAAATGATTCATATTCTGCCAGGGGCTAAAGAAAGCCATATAATATTGGATTATGCATATTTTATCATCAAGTTATATAAGTAAGCTATTAAACTGCATACAATTCTTGCAAGTCTGTGTTTTATAGATCAGTTTTACAAAGCTTTTTGTGTTCCTGCTGAACATAAACAGCCTCTCAGATCTCCACCTACTATAGCAAGTATTCTCCTGATTAATTCATGAAGTCTATAATATTCAAAAGCAACCAGGGAGAAGAAATACACTTTTAAGCCCTCTTCTAGCTTGGGCAGAGCAAACTCTCCATGTTCAATTCAGGAAAGCAGACTCCTTGATCATTTTCATTCAACACAGAATGAAAATGTTCTAATGGAAGTTCTTTCATTAGCACCATGTTTGGTCCTCTGTCTTTGCAAGGAACAGTAGTTCTGTAGCTGCACAGTGGACATGGCAGTGTCTCTCAGAAGTGGTCATCATCAAGGCTAGTGCTGGAAATGAAAGAAGCATCAGGACCAATTCAGCCTCAATTGAAGCTTCGTCCATAAATAGATGAAATCCTAAACCTCAGCACTTCCCAGCCAGGGGACACTGGCACCCACTGTTGCACCAGTTGCCCAAGAATCAGCCAGGGCACTGTGCAGA